>WOXC01003167.1:0-38122 GCA_011680675.1 Gymnobelideus leadbeateri
AGTTCGGGGTGCTGACCTTTTTTCCCTGAACTAGGTAATGTATGTTTGTTTGATTAAAGTAAGCTTGTTAACCCATTTTGAGTTGCTTTCCTTTTGAAAAGCAGATCTAAGAACCTGTGTTGGCAGTTACCCTGGGGATATTGGGGTGCTTGCTGCTGCAAATGGCGACGATGGATGGGATCTGCTGAGTAAAAGGAAAGTATGGGGGCTGGGATAATTGTTTGTTTCCCAGTTGTGGTAGCTGTGATTCTGTGGAGCCATGGAGCAGGAGAGAAGAACGGCCTGCATGCTGACTTTGCTGAGCTGAGAGCAGGAATGGTGAGCTGCCTGCATGGAGATCTGTGGAGAAGCCTGGAGCCGCTGCCTTCTGCTGGAGGAGAAGGAACCCAGGAGTTTGGAGTTCAGCCACAGGACAAGATAAGGACTGTGTGGCAAAGCTGGGGCACTGAATGTGTTTCCTTGCTGCATCCCACAGTTTGGGACCCGGGGGGATGGACTTGTGACTATGGTGGGTGGGGTGAAGTGCCATGGACCCCAAGGACCCCACTTTGGTTTTGTTGCCTAGTTCCCTCTCTGGATTTGGAAGCAGGGGCTGGAGCAGTGTTATGGGAAGGACACCGCCCCCTCCCAAGAGTACTTTATGTGATAATGCTTTGTATTTTGTGAATTGATGTGAAAATGCAATGTACTTTGTTTAAGACCCAGTGGCCACTTTTGTAACTTTAGATGTACCTTGAAAATGTGACCTAAGAGATGTTTTAGTGCTAATTCAAATGTAAGTTGTGTGTGCTATGGGCATGAAAGATCTTGGGGCTGAATGTAATGGAAATGCAAATTTAAAGATCTTCCCTGCCCCTAGCTTAAGTGCACCTGGAGCCTGTGGTGGGAGGTTTGTTTTTCAGGGAAGCCCACACCTTGATACTTTGTGATTGGGCAGTGGGTCAAGGAGGTTGTTACAATCTCTGAGCTAGGAGAAGACTATATAAACCCTGATGAGAGGCTTTGCTTTGGGGCTCACTTTGAGAAGTGTTGTGTGATTTGACCAGATGAGACTCTGGGAAGCCGTTGTTGAGAGCCCCCCGGCTTTGAAAACCCAGATGTTGATGCTTCCCTCTCTGGTAACTGTGATTTGGTATTGATGCATGTAATGTTGGGACAGTTTGGAAGCCTGTCTGATCTGTAAGTTCTGTAACTCTGAAGTTCGGGGTGCTGACCTTTTTCCCCTGAACTAGGTAATGTATGTTTGTTTGATTAAAGTAAGCTTGTTAACCCATTTTGAGTTGCTTTCCCTTTGAAAAGCAGATCTAAGAACCTATATTGGCAGCTACCCTGGGGATATTGGGGTGCTTGCTGCTACAAGGAGATGGGGAAAGACAGGGTAGGGTAAACTATCTCATGTAGAAGAAGCAAGGGGAAGTGGTTGCAAGGGAGGGGGAGAATAGGAAGGGAAAAAAAAGGCAAATCCACATTCTCATTGAATTTGGTTCAGGGAGAGAATGACATACATACTAAATGGGATATCTCAACCTGCAGCAGAATAGGGGGAAGGGGGATGAGAGGAGGGATGATTGATTGGGGGGGGGGGCATCCTTGGGGAGAGGGGAGGTTAGAAGTACCCACTATAGAAGAGGGACAGGATCATGTAGGGAATGGACCAGGTGGGGGGTGGGATGAGAGGGAGGGAATTATAAGCAGCCTTGTACAATATATCTACTATGATAATGTTTTGCATAGCTAGACATGTACAGCATGTACTGAATTACTTATCTCCCCAGAGGGAATGGGTGACAAGGGAGGAAGGAAATGGATCTGAAATTCGAGGTCTTAAGATTAAATGTTTCAGATATAAAAAAAAAAAAAAAAGAAATCAAAAGGAACTTATCAGAGTTGAACTATTTACATTCCTATATGGAAAAGCAATAACTGTGATTGATGATATCTTTCTCACTATGAAAATAATGGAAGAAGGGTGTGTGGTCATATGAATACATATGTGAATGTGTGTGTATATGGTTACAGTTATATATGGATAGAGGGCATAGGTTGAATTTGTTGGGGAGGGAGAATACTCAAGGGATGAAATTATGAGGTGAGAGAGGAAAGTGGCAAGAGGAGATGGGGAGAGACAGGGTAGGGTAAACTATCCCATGTAGAAGAAGCAAGGGGAAGTGGTTGCAAAGGAGGGGGAGAATAAGGAAGGCTAAAAAGGCAAAACCACATTCACATTGAATTTGGTTCAGGGAGAAAATGACATACATACTAAATGGGATATCTCAACCTGCAGCAGGATAGGGGGAAGGGGGATGGAGGAGGGATGATGGATGGGAGGGCATCCTTTGGGGGAGGGGAGGTTGGAAATACCCACTATAGAAGAAGAACAGGATCAAGTAGGGAATGGACTAGGTGGGGGGAGGGATGAATAGGAGGGAATTATAAGCAGCCTTGTACAATATATCTACTATGGTAATGTTTTGCATAGCTAGACATGCACAACACATACTGAATTACTTATCGTCCCAGAGGGAATGGGTGACAAGGGAGGAAGGGAATCTATCTGAAATCTGAGTTCTTAAAATTAAATATTTCAAATATATATATATATATATATATTTATATATAAATATAAATATATATATATAATATATATAATATATATATTATATATTATATTATATTATATTCATAATATAATTCATATTATTCATATTCATTCACATATATTATATATATATTATATATATATATAATATATATAAATAAATATAAATATATATATATATAAATGATACTATAGATAAATGTTTTATTAATTGATTTTAAAAAGAAATAAAACTAAATTATCAGTATCAAAAAAGAAAAGATTGAAGTCACCATAAATGAAGATGAAATTAAGGAAATATTAGGAACTGTTTTGCCCAATTGTGAATACCAAAACATTTAGCAATCAATGTGAAAAGTATGAATGTTTACAAAAATATAAATTGTCCAGACTAATTAAAGAGAAAAAGTTCTTAAATATCCCTGTAATAGAAAAGGATATCAAGCAAGCCATAAATGAGCTCTCTGACAAAAATTACCAAGAACCAAATCTATATACATTATTTACAGGAATAACAAAAGGAGTCCTACAAAATTCCTTTTATGATACAAATATGGTGCTTATACCTTAACCAGATGGAGCAAAAACACAGAAAGAAAATGATAGACTAGTTTCCCTAATGAATATTGATACAAAAATTTTTACATAAAATGACAAGGAGATTGCAACAATATATGACAAAGATCATACTTTATCACCAAGTGGGATTTATATTAGGAAAGAAGCAGTGGTTCAATATTAGGAAAACTGTTAGCGTATTTGACAATATCAGTGCCAAAACCAACCAAATCATATGATTATCTCAATATATTAAGAATAAGCTTTTGCCAAAATACAACACTTATTGCTCTTAAAAACACTAGAAAGCATGGGGGGGGGGGTGGAGTTTTCCTTAAAATGATAAATAGTATCTATTTAAAACTATCAACTAACATTATCTATAACAAACCTATATCCCATTAACATTACAATCACACAGTAAGTGTCTGAGACTGGATTTGAACTATGGAAAATGAGTCTTTCTGACTCCAGGTCAGGCACTCTATTTACTGTACCACCTACCTGACCCAGAACATTCTTATTTTCTTCAGTCATTTCTTTAACTATAAAATTCAGTTGCTTTCATTTTTATTTTTTATTAATATACTGCCTGTGACCCCCACATTTCTTCCAGTCTCAAATGAAGCTAATTTGATATTCTAAACCATTATTATTGGAAAGTGCCCATACCAATCCCAAATGATAACAAGCATAATTTCTAATTTCTTAGAGGTCAGTTTAATGACACAAGAGTAGAGATCAATTGGAAGACAGTTGGAAGAGAATTGGAAGACAAACCCCAAATTCCTGACTTATACTTGCTTACTTACACACTGTCTTCATGAAAGCTATCCTTTTCTCTAACCTCCCATATCTAGCTAATTGATTGATCCTACTGAATAAAATGAATATGCAAGATGACAGATATTATTTAGAATATAGTCTTAAGGAATTTCTTACCTTTGGAATGACCTTTTTTTTTCCTGTGTCAGTAGTAAGGTAGGGGCGGGGGGTGGGGGGGGTGGGAGACTTACAAGAAAGACCTAATAGAATAGGAAATGAACCAAACAAAATAATCATTTCACTTTACGTATTTTCCAAAAATGGTTTGAACATAACACTTGAAGTCTATATTATTTGAATGAGCCAATATGTTGTTCTTTTAAATAGTTTGTTTTAGAAGCTTTTCTATAGTTTTTTCTATGATCAAAAAAAAAATAAAGTTTCTCTCTTCTTTTTAATAAGCTAAACTTGTTTTTGTTTGTTTTGTTTTCTTTCATTTTGATTCAGATTTTTTTTTTGAGATCAAATTAGGAGGCAAAGAGATCTGGATTGGAGTTTGACAGAACTGGTCTGTCATTTATTCTTGGTGTGATGGATCTCTATGGATAAAGGATATAAACTAAAATTTTGAGGTTCCCAACTAACATTTCAGAAATGTTCAATTCTTATCCTTTGTGAATAACAAAATAAAAAAAGACTTAGTGGGCTAGAGATAGGAGTGAGCTAGAGCTATTTCCTACACACTGCTCTGGAGTAATGATTATTATATTTTCAGGGTGAACATTTATGCCTCCAAAATTCACACATAAGACAACCCAAAGTGTTTTCTTTTTTTATTGTTTAAACCTAAGAAAGTGAGGGAGAAAATGGCAATAATGCAGATTACACTTAAAAATGTGTTGTGTATAAATTCTTTTTGGAAAACCTGTTATTAAACATTTGCCAGAACACCCCTGGATAGAGGGCCCTCCTTTCTTTTTATGACCCTTTAGGAAGTCTCAGACCTGACTATAGGGTAGTGATTCATACTATTAGGATTATCGCATTTTGAGCTAGAAAGGGTGTAAGAGATTGTCTAATCTATTCATATTTACTAAATTTTAGTTTTATTTTCTGAAGAGGAAATAGCCCAGAGAGTTGGGTGATTTGCCTAAGTCACAGAGATAATGTGTAATAAAGTTGGGACTAGAAGCCACGTTCTTTGACTCTGAATTCAATTTTCCTTTCATTCCACCATTATTACCAGATACTGATGAACGTGGCCAACAATGATGTTAAAATAACCAGCTTTGCCATGTTCAGAACACACATCTGCTTTCTTATGCCATGGTCAGATTTCACACAAATAATGCAGCTAAAAGAAAAATAAAACTTAAAAAGACACAAAAACACGATTAGAAACATTTGTCATTCTTTTGATAATTTTTGGTAAAAACTATCAAGGCACTTTCACTATCAGCAAAAGTTGCTCATTTTTTCCTGGCTTCAGAAAGTTGTCAATGTTTTTGACATGATACATATTCCACTAACATCATTATCTCTAGTTCTCAAATACTCTCTTGTGTGTGAGTGAGTGTGTATGCATGTGTTTTGCCCTACTCCATTCTGATAATAGTATCTCAATATTGTCCCTTGTTTTCAGTGTCAAATTCTCCTTCAGATGGCTATATCTCACATCTGATGCTGACCAGGAGTTGCAGGCATGGAGCGAGGGCATCTCGTGACTCATTTCAGAATTTGACAATGACGAGCACATTTCCTGAGGTCAGAACTTCCCAGGCTGGAGTCTGTGACTAGGCTGAACAAGGACTGGACAGTTTCATGCTACACACAGTGACTTTTCCAAGGGGAACATTTTGCAAAACCTCTGAGGTGGAAAGCCTGGGACAAATACTAGATGCATGCCAGGGTTCCCTAGTAGTCTGGGCTCGATATGATGAACTACCAAAGCACATGTGAGTGCTGTAAACGAAATGTAACATACAAGGTCCTGGTTTATCTCACAACTACAAATACATGAGCTTGAAAATGTCAGCGTGCTTGGAAAAAACAACTTGTCTGAACTTCAGTGGAGCGATTTCACACAATAGGCTAAATATTTTTGCAGCCAGACATTGAACTCATTGTTTAGCAGATCTGGAATATCACTTCTTAGGCCAAACCTGCTGACTAATTTAATGAAGGGGAAAAAAAAAGAATGCTCCTGTGTTTTATTTAAGAGGTAAAAGACATCCCAAATGTATCTCTTCTGATAGGACAGTGTGAAGATTCCCTTTGTGTCATATTCTTTGTATGGGAATTGTCCTTCTTCAGTTAAGCCTTGGTTTATGAATTGAAATATGTGTTTTTAAATTTTACTACTGTCATAGATCTATGATCACACTGAATTGGGAATGTCCTTTCTATCAGGACAATTCACAAGCCATTCACACCTTTTCCTATGTGAACTTTTAACAAAATGAATTATTTCTGGTTTTCTGCATAGCATGGCTCACATTGATCCAGGGTACCCACAGTCCTCCCAGAAAGCTCCAGGTATTAGATGAGACATTTGGAAGTTTTGCCCTGATCTGGCCAGTAGCTACAACTCTTCAAGCAGATGCTTCTACTCCAATGATGCCAAAGGAGAAATTCCTTCTTGTTGAATACCACTAATATTTCCATGTTAGAGGAGGAAACTGAGGGTCAGTGAAATAGAAACTCTTACCCAAAGCCAAATAATAGTAGAATTGGGATTCTAACTGGGGTCTTTGTACTCAGTCCAATAACTGTTTTTTTCCCCTTTTTTGTTTTGTGGATGTGAGTGAGTGAGTGCATACATGTGCTTTAAAGAGAAGGGAAAGTGAAAATTCCCCCTAATCTGAGTATTCTTACTAGCGCTTGATAATGGGGTTGCATCTCCCTTCCACCAAATACATTTTTGATGGTGAGAGGGATTGGGGTAAGGCATTTTGATTGTAAAGAAAGTGTAAGAATGCAGTATTCCTCACACGTATGAACCTCAGATGTGGCTTTTTTTCTGGGGTTTACTATTATGTAGTCCCCACCATAGCAATCTTTTGTAGAATCTAGAGATCCCCATGGATCTGAAGTTCCATTTCATTTGATATATTACAAGAAGGGCTGGAAAAGTACTGTGCCTTTTCTTTCTTTTTCTTCTTTCTCTTCTTCTTCCTCCTAATCTTTTAACATTTATTGATTGAATTCTTATTACATGCAAGCCACTGGACTTGGGTCAGGTATTCAGACAGTATGAGTAGTCTCTGTCTTTAAGGAACTTACGATATGAGGAAATAGAAGAGGAGGATATACTGAGTGTCAGTAAGCCATAGAGACCATAAACATTCTTGGAAATGGACCAAGAACCCTTTCTGAGTTCTTTTATTTGCCTAAGGCAGATGGTTCTCTATATTGTACCCCACCCATCCTGAGTTTCTCCCCTGGTCCCTTTAAACTCTGGATCTTTGATCTTATTGAAATATTTGAACAATGGGGAAAGTGTAATGTGCTGACCAAGACTCCTATGGGATTAGAACATAAATTCATGATGGACATTTTGTGTGGACATAGGAAAGAATCTTGGCTTCTCCAGGTTATCAATATCAACTAGAAAGAAAGAGGGAAAGGAAGGAAGGAAGGAAGAAAAGAAGGAAGGAATAAACAAGTGTCTTGTAGTTTCTCTGTAAATTGTATTGGAATTTATTTCCATGAGTGTCCTCTGTCATTCTTTGAATCTAAACCTTTTCTACTTTCTGTTCATATTTGTTGTATGGACAAATGAATAGAGGCAGAGAATTTGAGTTTATAAAACATATATAGCTTTATAGACAGGGTCCTTGTGAATAACAATTAAGAGATTGGTTATAAAAACATTCATCTATAAATTCCTCATTCAAAGACTTCAGTAGATCTATTGTTCTTACCAGGCCTCCACGAGTGCAGTTGGCAACCTATCCATTCTCTAAATCTTATGCAGTAAGAATTAAGAACCCACTGTAATTGATTTTAAGACTCAGTTTACTGTGTTTGATATAAATGAAAAGTAATAAGCAATTGACTTGAAATTCCATTAGATTGCCTTCCCCTTAATGTTTTCCAACACATCATCATTTCACCTGGAAAATGGGATGAAGAAGTGTCATGGTTATGAGGCAGCAGAATCAAGAGCAGCTCAGGGGTTTTCATTTGCTTTTCTATAACAGATGTAGATCTTCTCACCTCTAAAGCAAAAAAAAAATTCTTGTGTGTAATGCTTTTAACAGTGATATCCCCCTGTGGCATACACATCTATAAAGTAAACACTGTTGGTTATTGTCACCAGGCATACTGGGCAGGATCTCAGCTTTGGCCCTTGTCTGTGAGTGTAGGTGCCTGTCCATTCACAACAAACATGGTGTGGGGAAGGAAGTCGAGAATGGATCCTCTCATTCTTTTTATAGCACATAAGAACGATGAGGTCATTCCCACAATATCCATTGACTGTAGGACTATGTTGATTATAAGAGGGATATGAAAAAGAAAGTATAGCAGGTCCACTGACATGAATAAAATAAAATAAAATGACAAATGAGAAAAGCCTATAGGAATCACAACTGTTGAAAATGTATTTGAAAAGCCTGAGTCATCTCTGGAATAAACCTGTGAGTATGAGAGAAGGATACTTATATGATGCCAATTACCTGTTATCTTTCACAAATGCACACACATGTACACACAAGTAAGTGGAATTCATTGAACCCTAATATTTCTGAGCTATAAAGGATCTTAGAAATCAATTAGTTTAACCCTGCTACGAGAGAGAGAGAAAGAAAGGGAGAGAGAGAGAGAGAAGAGTTCCTGAGAGAGAAAGTGATTTTCCAGCATTCAAATACAGTTGGTGACAGAGTCAATAACAAAATCTATATATTCTAAATCCTAGTCTCACTTTTCCCAATGATTATTACTACAGCTACCACCACCATCATCATCATGATCTTTTATGATGGAGTTCAAATAGAAATCATCTTGACAGATTACCATTCTTATTTCTATTCAAATTCATTCCAAATTTCATATTTAAAGTTCTGTGAACTAGGGCACAGGTGGATAAAATAAGCTGTATACCTATTGTGTCACTCAGCTGCCTTTCTCCTATGTATAGAATATCTCCCTCCTCTCCTCAGCTTGGAACCACTGGTATCCTTCTAGACTCATCTCAAGAACTACCTTTTAGTAGCAGCTTTTCCTGATTTCTCCCCTCAAATACTAGTAACTTTTTTTCTCAAACTAATTAACCAACAATAGAATATATGATATCTATCCAAATGAATGACCTGATTTTCACATGTTTTGACACAATCCATGAAGCTGTGAACTTTAGACATTCTTAGAAATGCATTTGAATTTCCTTTATTATGTAATTTACATGCTTATATTTTCCAGAAAGGACAGCTAGGTGACTGTGACTAGAGTGCTGGGTCTGGAGTCTGGAGTCTGGAGTGTGTTCAAATTTGGCCTCAGCCATTTACTAGCTGGGTGACCTTGGACAATTTATTTAAATCTATTTGATTTAGTTTTCTCATCTGTAAAATGAGCTGGAGAAGGGAATGGTAAACCATCTCACTATCTTTGCCAAGAAAACCCCAAAAGGATTTAAGAAAAGTCAGATGTTACTGACAATGACTAAAAAGCAACAAATTTGCCAGAAACAGTCAAATAAGAATACAAAAATAAGCTGCATAATTATGAAAAAGTGTCATATTCTAGAACTATAGAGTACCGTTAGGGGGAAAATAGCAACAGCAAAAAACAAACAAAAAAATACAGCAGTGCCACCCAACTGGAAACACCCACTGAAATACCATAGGTTATTATGATATCCTATATGAAAGTATTCCATACAGTTGATTACATTAGGTTTTCTCTGTTGGTTCTATTACCAAGTCTAATCCTAAATAAAAGAAATTCACAGAATTTCAGAACTGAAAGGGACATTAAAGATCATGTAATCCAATTCCCTTGTTTTACTGATGAGATAATTATCTCACAGGTCAGATAAGGGACTCATTCAAGGTGACACAGCTAATCAGTCACAGAAGAACTAAGAGCCAGATTACATAATTCTTATCCAACTTGACCATGGTTTATTTCTACCAGACTCTGTACTTTTAAGATTCTCCCACTGGTTCTGAACGTCTAAGATCTCCACTGCAGGATCCTATCAGGATTGCTCAATATACTACAATATCAGTCTTTTTTCCTCCCTATCAGAGTAAATCTATTTCATACTGCCTTTTTTCCAGGGTCCTTAGAGGTGAATAAAAATAAATGAGTAAATGAATGAAAGAGTGAATGAAAAATATTTGTCAAACACTTAGAATGTACCAAGTATAGTGTTATGTGCTAAAGATACAAATAAAGGAGAAAATCTCTGATCTCAAGGAATATATGCAAATAAAGAGAAAAGTATTTGTGTGTGTGTGTGTGTGTGTGTGTGTGTGTGTGCATGCAAGAGAAAGATGTTCTGGAAATGGATGAGGATGATATATAAGACCATAATGGATTCAATTGACATCGCCTTTCCAAAAGTTATAGATTGTGTTTGATTAGGCTTCCCAGAGTAAGAGGTAATGTGTGCAACAGGGTAGATGACAAGGAGATAAGATGACAGGGATAGACTGCTGAGTAAAATAGGAGTTGCTTGGATGATATGGTTTTTGGCTGACTACCTACAGTAGGCAATGTGAGTTTATGCTTACTTACCAATCAGGACAGCTCAGAATTGGGTGAGAGTTCCAAGAATAATTACATTGTATGCCTTGTCGAAAGGATCTCGGGAGGTAGTAGCCCAGAAAGTTCAGTAGCAAAGCTGGTGGCAAGAAGATGACCTGGGTAGATGACTGGGTGAGGCGTGCAGCAAAGGTGATTGACAAAGGAATGTATGAAAAGCTTTTAAATTTGTTATTCATCTTCAGTTCTTTAAAGATTAAGAAATATGACTATTAGGCTGATGGGGGAGACATTTTGTGGCTTACTTCTGGCTACTCTCTTCACAAATGAGTTCTGTTATTACTATATGTCTGCATTGAAGATTTTGAACAAATTGAATCATAAAACTCTACATTTGGAAAAAGCCTAAAGTATTATCTAAGCTAAAGTCTTAATTCTACAAACAAAATAAAAACCCACCCAGGTCCAGAAAATGGAAGTGACTTACTGAATGTCATGTAGCTAATTGGTGGTAAAGATAGAATAAGAGCTGGGTCTCCTGGCTCCTTGACTCTTTCTCCTCTGCAGTGGGCTGCCTCCAATCTTTGGCCTACTTTTCTGCTCCTGTCCTCTCACTTGACTCCTTTCAGAAAGCATTCCTTTGGAAAGTGTTTGAAGGAAGAATTCTTTTATGTAGGTCAACATCACTACTTGATGTGTCAACACCCAGAGCCTTCAGTTCTGACAGCTGCTGGTGGCAGCCTCAGAATATGTTTATTAAGGATAAGAGACATATCAAAGATATTTCTGACCACTCTTCTATCAAAAATTCTCTATTGTATTTCACAGCAGGAAATTTTGTCATCAAATAATTCAACTAACTTTATTTAAACCGCAAGTTTTAAAACTGGCTTGTTATCCAACAAAACTCCATTTCTAACTAGGAAAGTGCTAAACAGAAGCACAAGAAATTACAATTCCCCTAGTGACTAAAGTCATGCTCCCTTACAGGACATCTGACTGTTTCTTTTAAAAATGGGTCTCAACATTCAGGCAATTATGGGATTTTGATTCTTTCTATAAATGGCTAATCTAACATCTATAAATGGATCTTTCTGGTAAATGACATAATATTTAATGAAAAAATAGAGGAAAAACTACTAGTAAAAATGCCGACATGAGTAGTTTCAGGTAAAACTAGATTCTTCTAAAAACCCCTCAAGAACAATAAGAATCTGGGGTGAGATGAATCAAAAGAACAACAAACAAATGAGATAAATGGGAAGAATTACAGCTAAAAAAACTTGCAGAAGGGGTAAAGAAGACAGCACAATGGAGTACCTAAGTGTTCTGAGTCAAGTGAGTCAGGGTCGGAAATGAGGGCAAATCAGTAGAAAAACCTACTAGCTCATTATCATTCTTGCTCTGAATTGGGGATTATGTGGAAAAATAGTTGCTTGATCTTTATCCCATCAAGGTCAGCACCCCTCTCATCAAACATGGTGCCTGGTCCAACAACCATTCTACTGTGCTTACTCAGTAGCCATCATCATCTGAACTGTGGTGCCTACCCCAACTGGGAACGTGTATTCAAGATCATATCCCTATATCTCCACTAATATTCCCAACTAATTGCTAATCTTTCCATACGACTCCCTTCCTTCAGGCCAAGAACTAGACTGGTAGTGACTTTTCAGTCCTACCTAGACCCTGCAATGTGGCATAGCTGGATAGTAATTTCACCATTTATAAAGCCAAGAAAATAATCAGGACATGTAAATATGTCTACTGGTGTGAGTGTGTGTGTGTATGTGTGCATATGTGCATGCATGTGTATGTATATATTTGCATGTATGGATATGCAAGAATATTCAAATATATGTATGTGTGCATATATATGTAGAGGTAGAGACAGAGACAGAGACAGAGATAGAGATGGAGATGGAGATGGAGATGGAGATGGAGATGGAGATGGAGATGGAGATAGATATAGATGGTTAATAAAGAGAGACACATGATAAGACTCCAGAAAGGGATTCCTTGATAACTGAAAGGAACATTAAAGATCATTTAATCCAATTCCCTTATTTTACTTTTTTTTTTAAAGCAATTGGGGTTAAGTAACTTGCTCAAGGTTACACAGCTAGTCATTATTTATGTGTGGGTGCTCATTTTCTGAGGCCGGATTCGATCCCGGGTCATCCCAAATCCGAGGCTGGCGCTCTTACTCACTGTGCCACCTAGCCACCCCTCCTTATTTTACTTATTAGGTAATTATCTCACAGGTCAGGTAAGGGAATCATTCAAAGTGACACAGCTAGTCAGTCACAGAAGAACTAAGAGCCTGATTACCTAATTCCTATCCAACTTGAATATGGTTTATTTCTTTTTGGTACAATGTTGGAAAGAAGATGAATGGGCCATAAAGACTCCCAGGGTGGTGGATGGCAGACTTGCTAAATGAAATGAAAGAAAAGGAATCAAATTAGAGTTCTTGAGAAAAAAAATTGAACTCAAAGATAAAAATAAAAATGGGATCAAATAACCAAATGTTGTAGTGAAGTCAAAGAGATCCTTTTGAAAACTTTGATATCTCTGAAAAAATATATCAAGAAAATAGGGATAGAAGAGAATAGTAAATTGATAATGCAACTAAAACATTTGAAAATCTACAAAATTATATACTATTACCCCCAACAGATACTGACACTTCCAAAATCAAAGAGATAGAAATGAAAGCCTGGGGCGGCTAGGTGGCGCAGTGAGTAGAGCGTCGGCCCTGGAGTCAGAAGGACCTGAGTTCGGATCCGGCCTCAGACACGTAGCACACACAAACAAAAACCTAGCCGTGTGACCTTGGGCAAGTTACTTAACCCCAATTGCCCTCCAAAAAAAGAAAAAGAAAAAGAAAAAAAAAGAAATGAAAGCCTGAAAAATGGGGGAAAAGACCTTTCCTTAAAATAATTTGTTATTGGGGTGGCTAGGTGGCGCAGTGAGTAGAGTGTCGGCCCTGGAGTCAGAAGGACCTGAGTTCGGATCCGGTCTCAGACACAATGCACACACAAATAAAAACCTAGCCATGTGGCCTTGGGCAAGTTACTTAACCCCAATTGCCCTCCAAAAAACCAAAATTAAATAATAATAATTTGTTATTTCTATTTAAAACAAAGAGATAGCATTGTTTTTATCTAAGAAACAATAGAAATCTTTCCAATAAGGTCATAGATAAAGTATAAATTTCTGTTGTGGCCACTATTATTTAATAAAATTCTAGAACCACCAGTTCTTGGATGAGGGAAGAGAAAAGAAAATAAGCATGAAGAGGAAAGGAAAAAGAAATCTGTATTTTCAGATAGCATGATAATTTACTAGAAATTTCCCAACCGAATAAAAACCATCAATGGAAGTGGTAATTTCAGTAAAATACATAGGTATAAAACAAACCTATGAAAACCATTGGCCTTTGTGTACATTACTAATCAAAATAGCAGAACAAGGGAGAAAATGAAATTCTCTTCAACATAACAAAAATGAATAAAGTATCTAAAACAACCTCAGGACATTGAAGAATATAACTACAAAATATTCTTTAACAAAAATAAAGGGAGATAAAAGGAATAAAGGAAGACAAATAATTGGATAGATATTAATTTCTTGTAGTTCACTCTCACCAATACGATCTAAACTAATTTATGCATTTAATGTCATTCTAATCAAATTACCAAGAGTTTACTTTGTGGAATTAGACAAAATAAATTTTAATTTACCTGGAGAAATAAAATGTCAAGAATTTCATGGGAAAATGGAAAATATAAGAATAATCTCAAACTGTATTACAAAATAGCAGTGCTAGTCACACGATAGAAAAAACCGTAAGTGTCATAATGGATAAAAAGGCCAGAAATCAAATAAACATAATAGATTTGCACCCAATAAAGTTAAAAGCCTAGACTATTGAGATGATGACTCTTTTTTTACTAAGAATAGTTTAGAAATCTGAATAGCATTTGGGCAGAAATTATGTTAAACTCATGTTATACCATAGACCCTGATTGACTCTAAATGGGAATGTGACCCCCCCCCCAAAAAAAAAAGAACAGGTTAATAAAATTCAAGAGGAGCTGATCTTAGCTACCTTCTAGGAGAATAAAAGATAAAGAAAACTAGCAATGTATAAGCATGACATCCAGAATATAAGTGTATCTTGCATTTCCAGGTAATACAATTTTGACTTGAATTCATAGGTTCTTCCCTTATATAAGCAAGAAGTAACTGATATAAACAAGCCCTAGGGCCAAGAGGGGAAAAAAAAAGATATTAGACGAGAAAGGAGAAAGGCAGGTGGTGGTGGAAAGGCTAGTACACATTGATCTAGAGGCTGTGACTAAGTCAAATCTCTGAAAATAAGGTTTGTGTATTTATAGGGACATTAAATTGGTCACAAATCAAAAGGACCTTAGTTGATTAGTTCTTTCAAACCATATTTGTATAACTAGTAACTAAAATGGCCACCTGCTAAGAAGTCATTATTTTCCCCAAAAACTGATAATACTATGGGTAGAGGAATATTTGGAGTAGGAGTGGATATAACCTTTCCCCAGTCTTTTCAATTAAACTTTTTTAGGATTTTATTTCAAAGTGTATGATTAGGTCTTATTTATCTCAGCATATTCCCCGGTACTTAAAGTATCACACAAGATAGTTTATTAATATATTTATTCAATGGGTAGATGGATGGGTATGGTGATATGTTATTATTTAGTTTTATGAATGAAGTATTCAGAAGTATAATCTCAAAGCTAATTTCCAGAATTATAGACAATAACTACTGTGGTATATTCAAACATGTAAATAATGAGACTCCTTTCTCTGTAATGTGTTCTTTTATTTTTCTCGAGAATCATAGAATTAGATAGTATCATAGTGGTTATCTAATTTGCCTTTTGCCTTGAAGAAAACGACAACAAATAAGACTGGGCAGATGAATTTCTTTTATAAAATCATATATAGAAATGACGAATTTACAATTCAACCCATCCCCCAATCCCAATGACCTATTCCCAAATTTAATAACCTTCACTGTCAGAAAATTCTCATATCTAATCTAAATCCCTCATGTTGCAGCCTAAACCCATTTCCTCTGCTTCCTTGTTCAGTGAAGATGAAAAACATCTGGCTACCTACTCTGTAGAAGAACTCTGAATAGACTGAGAAACACACATTTATTAAAATATATTTCTTCCCTCTTCTCTCCAGATTGAATAATCTCAAGTCTTTTCACCTTTCATAGGAAGCAGGTATGTCTAATGTATTCAAACACTGTTGAACTAGCAGTCAGTTCACCTAGATAGTCTTAGTTTTATTATTAATTGGCTGCTGTAAGTAGAATTTCCATGGCAGTAATATACAAGGGAAGACTAAAACCAGTACATCAGGCAGATTATCAAGGTTAAATGAAGGTTGCAGGTCAAATATGGAAATGTGACCAGATGATCAATTTCTTGGGGATATATTGGGCAGGATGGAGGTGGGGTTGCAGTCAATGAATTCTTGAAGAAGTAAAAGAAGATGATTCTAATAAAGGGAAAGGACAGATAGGACCTATGAACTCATTCAAAGTCTCAACAGAATCTAATATCTGAGTTATTTTTATCCAAATAGGATAGAATCAAATGATTGGTAAAGATCAACATTTCAAGATCAACAACATTTATATTGACACATGGAATCAGAGAGGGCCCAAAAGCAGGTGCTGGAGAGTCAGACGCTGAAGGAAAATGAAGCAGAATAGAAAACCAAGCCACTGAGAAACCAGGATTGGAGCCATAGTTTGGAGAAGAAATGAAAGAAGTGGTGAGCAAATAAATCTAGTTACTAGACCTAGAGTGAAACAGGACTAGTGAAGGTCATTTTAATAACTGTATGACTTTGAAAAAGTTAGTTTCCCTCATCCATAAAAAAACAGATGACAAGACCAAATCATCTCCAAAGTCCCCTCCAGTTCTAAAAGTTTGTGTTGGTTGGTTGGTCCTTCATTCTCAAAGAGGACCAATATGGCATCACTATGTTGGGTTCAAGGTACGATGTGTCTGGCCCAATAGTGCATGTGAATATTTGGAATGGAGATCTCTCTAAATTTGTGCCTGTCATTTTTCTTTTGAGCTACTTTTGAGCAATTTGGGCATGCCATGCTGGTTGGTTCTGCGCCAGTGGCACCGATATCTCCCAAGAGATTCCAAAGTTCTTCAGAGAGACCTTGAGAGAGTCCTTCTATCACTTCTGCTCCCATGCTTTTTAGCATGATGTTTTCAGCAATGTTGTCAGATGCATTCAAGCTGGACAAAAATGGCATTAATGTCCTCAAAGGGAGGAGGGCAGCTAGGTAGTCCAATGGATAGAGAACCCAGACTGGAGGCAGGAAAACCAGCTTCAGACACTTACTAGCTGCATAACCCTGGGCAAGTCATTAAACCCTGTTTGCCTCAGTTTCTCCATCTGCAAAATGAGCTGGAGTAGGAAATGTCAAACCACATCAGTATCTTAAAAAAAAAAACCCAAATGGAGTCATGATGAGTTACACACATCAGAAAAATGACTGAGAAGTGTACATATCAAAATATGTTTTAAATGCATAGAGAGAACTTTCTATTTGAAGGAACCTGGAAGGAGAATTTTTTAAGTGATGATTTTATTTTGTAAAGTGAATAATCTCACCTAATTTTCTGTGACCTGGATGGCTATAACCCTTCAGGAACAAAAGCATACCAGGGGTAGAATCTGGAAGCACTAGAGATACAAAGCTCCAAACTTCTGGGGCAGGGCCAGAGAATTAAGGAACAGAAGGAGTGAGGTATGTCACCTTGACAGACTGTGCATGTGAGGAGCTGTGCAACACTCACTCTACCAAGATTGAGGGAAGTAGTACAGCACCTACCTAGGGTCAGTTTTAACCACCCAAAAGTCAATTGAGTCAGGGACCCAGGCTTGTGAATTGTGAATTAACTGCTATGGGAGGAGGCTGAGATGCTTGGAGATCCAGGCCCAAAGGAAAACATAGAGGGGATGGAATCAGGAAATGAGTGATAAGGGGGGGAAAGAAGGGTAGGAGAAGGGGAAAGAGAGAGAGAATGACAATACCAAATACTCCAGGAAAAAGAAATGTCAAATACCTTGAACATAAACAAATAAGTGGATAAAAAAAAGTAACAGTAGAAGGAAATGTGGTCTCTAGATTTCATATATTCAGGCACCTAAGAACAAATATTCCAAAATGAAGGAAAGTTATTCAGTACTTGATGAGACAGAGGATCCTATGATAGCTGAAGAGAACCACAACCTGCGGCTCCTTAGTGCTTTAAAAGAGAAACGAGAGCCATGAAAACAGAATTCGTGAGCAGTACAGCAAAAATCATGAACAGAATGGGGGGAAAAGCTGGAATCTGTCATGCTGAGTTGCTCCACATGAATATACTCAGAATGAATGAAAACTTTGAAGAAAAGAAAAAATTCTAAAAGAAAATATACTCATGAGGTAAACAAACATGACTCTTGAAGACAAGATGTATAGAGATAATTTAACAATCATCTGTCTCCTGGAAAATCATGACAGGAAAATTTTAAATCTCTACTGAAGGAAATGATAGATCTGCCCAAAACTTCTGAACTAGAAAAGGAAATTTCAAGTGAAAGAATGTGAAAATCACTTTGAAGGGAAAAAACAGCAAAGGTGACAAAAAAAAAAAACACAAGATTGCAAACTCCAAGACACATAGTCATCATAATTAATTAGGAAAAAAGCTGTGTGAGTCTTCAGGAGAATACATAGGAGAGGATGCTCAACTCATGCAAGATTATTCCACAATCACTGGGAAAAGGAGAAAGGAATGAAATAATGTGTTCCAAAGAGCATTGGAGCTCAGGATGAAGCCCAGGAAGACCTATCCTGAAAATCTGTGTTTAACCATACAGGATAAATGATGTACAGTCAATAATAAAGAAGAGTTGAAACGTTTTTAGGAAGAAAACCAGAACTGACAAAAAATGCTTCTTGAACAGCCGTCAAAAAGAAATCTGAGACTAGTGAATAGATGTAAACAACAAGAAAAGGGCAATGGAAAGACCAGTAAGAGACATCTTTCTAAATGCACATAAGGAGACAAAGTAAAAGCAGAAATATGGGAGAGGTATCAATGAAAAGATAGACTAGGAATATTCTGGACAGAATCTGGAAACACCCTGCCTACAGATGAATGCTGCTTTTATGTGACTACATTACAATATGGGAGGGTACATGAAAGGGGGTGAGAAGATAGCAGGACAGAGAAGAGTGAATGCTTCTCCAGCATCAAATCAAGGGCTAAAGATGAGGAAAAGGTGACTGTTGTCTCATAAAGAGAAAATTCTACAGGGGAATGAATGAGGAGGAGGGGAGACTGACTGAAGGGGCAGGGGAGGAGGGAGGAGAAGGAAGCCTTAGTTTGGAAGGGAGAGGTTGTTTCACTGATGAATGATACTATGGGTGAAGGGAGGTGAGGCTTTTATCCTGCAGGAGATCTGAGGGCCTTGGTCCTTAAAAAATCTATTTGTCCTTGGGAGGCAGGAAATTGGAACACCCAAGGGAAACATTTCCAGGAAAAAGTAGGTGGGGGACGGAGGGTCAACAAGCAAAGGTATAGATCAGTGATGGGGAGGGAAGGCAGAACTTTCTTATGGGACAATGTACTCTGGCATTTGCAATAATTGGGAATTGTTCTAAGAGTTAAGTGCAATGGAAAAGAGGAATTCCTGGGGTAAAGCCTACAAGGCAGTGACAAAAAAGAACCTAGGGGGCAGAGTCTAGAATGGATACTTTGGAAACTTTAATTGTATAAAGAATATAGAGAAAAGACAAAGGCCAGATGATTATAGGGGTCATGAATGAGAGAATGAGGGTCTAAAGTAAACAGAACAAAAGTTGCATAATGAAGAGAGTGAGAAAAGTCCTTTTTGGAAAGGAGTACAAAAATAAAATAAAAAAAAAAAAAACATTGAACCTGGAAACGCCCTGCAAAGTTAAAGGGGCGGGGGGATAAGAGGGGTGGGCACCTGTTTGAATATTTGAGAGGGGAAAAAAGGGGAAATATATAACCAGATAAAGACAGGAAAGCAAATGATCAAGGTGAAATCACAGAAAAAAATAACAGAAAAATAAAAAGAATTATCAGAATGTATCCATAACTTGAATGATAATAAAACTGTAAACACAAAAGAAAAAGAGGAATACCTTCAAAATATAAAATACCCAAACTGTTAGAAAACCACATAGAAATATTAGATAACTTGATCTTAGAAAGGGAAATAGATTCAGCTATAAAAGAAATTTCAAAGAGAAAAAACAAAACAAAACAAAACTCCTGGACATAAAGGATTCACAAGATAAGTCTTTCTAACTTCTTTTAAAGATCAGTTATACTTATTCTTCACAAATTATTCTCAAAACCTGAGGGGAAAAAAAGAGCTGTACCAGGATCCTGTTATAGACAAATATTGTTCTAATATTCTTTTTTTTTCTTTTTGGAGGGCAATTGGAGTTAAGTGACTTGCCCAAAGTCACATGGATAGTTGGAGTTAAGTGACTTGCCCAAAGTCACATAGCTAGTAAGTGTGTCAAGTATCTGAGGCTGGATTTGAACTCAGGTCCTCCTGACTCTAGGGACAGTGCTCTATTCACTGTGCCACCTAGCTGCCCCTTGTTCTAATATTCTAACTAGGATAAAAGATAAAACATGAACAAAAAACTGTAGGCCAATATCATAAATGACATAAACTCAAAAACTTTAAATAAAATGCTATCAGACTGCAGGAATTTATTCACCAAATCATTTATTATGATCAAAGGGGATATATACCAGTATTTCAAGGATCATTCAACATTAGGAAATCAATCAGCATAATTATTTTAAAAGCTAAAATATCTAAAACTATATTATCATCTTAATAGATGTAGAAAAATCTTTAACAAAATACAATACTCTTTTATTACAAAAACCCTACAATTTGTATGTAGAGGAACCTTTTTAAATATCATAAAAAAAGCATCAATCTAAAGGCAAAAGCAAGAATCATATATAATTGGGATACATTCAAATTGTTTCCAATAAACACAAGAGCAAAGAAGCATGCTCACTCACCCTACTATTATTTGATATAGTTCTGGAAATGCTAACAATAGCAAGGCAAGAGAAAGGCATTAAATGCATAAAGAAAGGCAAATAGGAGATAAAACTATCCCTGTTTCTTGATGATATGATGGCTTACTTGGAAAACTCCAGGGAATCAGCAAAGATGCTCATTGAGATGATAAATACCTTCAGCAAAATTGAAGGCTGTAAAATAAATTCCCCAAAATGTATAGCATTTTCAATATGACAGTAACAAAAAAACAAAACAAAACAAGAAGCAATAATAGAAAGTGAAATACTATTGAAATAGTACCTGTATGTATGTATGTATGTATGTATGTATGTATGTATAACATGGGGATCAACATCCCCAAGCACATAAAATACTTGTATACATTCAAATACAAAATACTTCTTAAGGAAATTAAAAAAAAATAAAAATCTTAAAAAAAAAACGCAACCTTAGTAGCTGGAGGATTATTCAGAGTGCTTTTGTTTAGGCCTTGCCAATATAATCAAAATTACAATACTACTATCAAAACTAATTTATGCTTTTAATACTATATGAGTCAAATTGCCAATGTGATTCTTTACAGAGATTGATAAAATACTAACAAAGATCATTTGGAAAAGTTACATATCTAAAATATCAGGGAAAATGATGGAAAGAAGTAAGGACAAAGAGGCAATAGCATTTCCAGACCTTAAACTATATTATAAAGCAACAGTCATCAAAATCATGTGGCATTGGTTAAAGAATAGAGAGATAGATCAATGGAACCAACTAGTACAAGAGATTCAGAAACAACAGAATTCAATAAGCTAGTGTTGATAAAGTGAGAAACATAAGTTACCTAGGAAAGAACTCTATATTTGATTTAGAAAGAAAAAAATTGCTGGGAAAACTGGAAAGTAGTCTGGCAGAGATTAGGCTTAGACCAATACTTTATATCATATTCCACAACATATTCTAAATTCATATGTGACCTTAATATTAAAGATTATGTCATTTTAAAATTTAGAAGGAAAAGAAGATCATATACCTCTCTATAGGTAACATGTGTATTCTTTTTTTTTTCTTTTTGGAGGGGGGGAAAGTAGGGCAATTGGGGTTAAGTGACTTGCCCAAGGTCACACGGCTAGTAAATGACATATGTATTCTTAGCTAAACAAGAGATAGTGGTAAATAGAAAAGATAAACAAACTTTTATTGCTTGAAACTGAACAGTTTCTGTACAGACAACATAATGCATCTAGGATAAGAAGGAAATTGGTTGAATGGGGTCAAAAGCTTTCTATTGAATTTCTCCTAATAAATGTTTGTTATTCCAGATATGTTAACAATACACACATATATGCACACATATATGTATATGACAACCATTCCACAGCAGATAAATGTCCAAAGGTTATGAACAAATAGTTCTTTAAATAATTACAAAGTATTCACAACCACATGAAAAAGTGCTCTAAACCACTAATAATAGGAGAAATACAAATCAAAACAAACCTGAGGTTTCACTTCATACCCTAATAAGTGGGAAAAGTAACAGAAATGGCTTCAGTCAATGTTGAAGGGGTGTTTTTCCTGGCATATTTTTTAACTTTTTCAATACATCAATCACTTGTGATGACATTTTTTCTCCCTCCAAAAATCACTATTTGTCATATGGAAATTTTTTTTTTTTTGGCGGGGGGAGTTGAAGGGGGAAAAATATGTGGGATGCTTTGGTGATGTAAAAATGAAGGTTGTCTGTAAGAGAAAAAAAGGGACCCAAGAAATGCAGGAAACATTGGATTACATAGATTACTATTGTGGATAGAAGGCACTCTTATTCCTTGGATCTGACCTAAACTTTTATCTCATGTAGCATAGCTTTTTACATATGGCAGAAATTTTATTAATAATTTTATACAGAGCTACCATTTTCAGAGTGTTTAGTAGTTAAAGGAACTGAAGACCTGTGAATAGTGGCTAACCTTCTAATAATCCCTTCTGTTCCATCAATACAAACAAACAAAGCTATTTGCATTCTAAATAAGCAAAAATTATTTAAACAATGAGAGCTGTATAATGCGCTATCACAGAGGTGGGCATGTGGAAGCCTTCTTCACTGGAGGGCTTCAAGCAGAGGGTAAATGATTACTTTTTGTATATGTTATCCTGTTTGGGTATATTTTGAGTGAATAATTTCCAAGGTCTAATAAGTTTTGAAAGTTAATTTTTTTAAAAGCACTTTAGTAGGACATACTTCATCAAATATTCTATCAGTGACAACAATGTTGAAGACAACGGGGTTAATTGAGCAGAACAAAGCAGTGAAGAACAAAACAACTCTCAGCAAGAAGGAAGAGGTGCTGAGCAAGAAATTAATGTTAATGTATTGAGGCAAGCAGAACATAAAGGAGATGGGCTCACAGTTTGGAATTGATCAGCACAATGTTAACAAAGCACAGAGAGAAAGTAAGCCTACTGATTTCATAGTATCTCAGAATTTTAGGTTAAGAGGGGCCGTGCTCCTGCCTAAATTCAATGTCACTAGAACAAAGGTCTTTTGGAGAATTCTGACATAGAGAGGCAGCATGGAGCATTGGAGTTAAGAAACCTGAGTTAAAATTCTTCCTCAGACACTTAAGCATTATGGGACCTTGGACAAGCCACCAACCTTTCTGGAACTCTATTTCCTTGTCTTTAAAATGAGAATTGACCAGATGGTCTCTGAGGTTCTTGTATGGCTTTACATATATGAATCTATTACTATCATATGAAGAAGTATTCATACATTCTATCCTTCAAGACCTCTGAAGGGAGAGAAGCAACTGCTTATCAAAGCAGCCTATTTCACTTTAGAACAGCTCTCATTACAATGAAGAACTTCCCTCCATAGAGCTGAAATCTGCCTCTGTGTAGATCACTCCCATTGCTCTTAGTTCCTTTGGAGGCTCTATCTCTGCCTCCTACATGGTATTCATCATTACGATCATCACCAGCATGTTATAATTAATATAATTATGAATATATCATACTATAATATGATGTATACTATTATACTATAATATGATATATGTGTTATAATATATGATATATAAGTGTTATGATATATAAATGTTATTACTTTATGTGATGTATGTCATGGAGTAACATAACATGGCATGATACAACACAGAAAAATATGATACTATATAAAATAATATGGTATGACTGCATAAGATCATGATATTATATATGATATGTTATAAGATATAATTTACGTAGTTGATGTGATATGGTGATATGACATCGCATAATGTAATGCAATGAAGTGATTATGGTGATGATGATGATGATGATGTGATGGTGGTAGTGATGGTGATGTGCCTTGGGCTGCTCCGTGTCCAGCACTTAGCATGATCCAGAGATGTGAATAAGAAATGACCAGGCCATGTGGGTAGTTCAAGGAAGAACAATGAACTCCATTTATTGATCTTCAGGACAAGGTTTTTATAGAGCAACAAGACAAAGAAAAGGGACTCAAGTATTCTTATCGTTACCTTAGTCTGTTGTATCCTGGAAGTAGCATGGAATAGATAACTTGATAAGGATTTCTTATCTAGGAGACTAAAGTCTTAGGGTAAGCCCTTTGATCTAGGCCTCAGGTACCTGCTAATGCAGCCACAGTCATAAACAGAAACAATTGCGAGCAGACTTCAAAGCTGAAGTGCAATCCTGAAAAGACATCACGTTTAGAGCTGGCCACCCAAAGATACCTGAGTGCAGAATCAGCTATGTCTTGGGGCAGAGCCTGTTAGCCTCAGAACTCAAATATCATCCTTATAAGTGTGACCCATATCAAAAGAACTCTGTAGCTGACTTAGTGAAAAGTCACATCTCGAAGAGGTCTTTGATATTCTCTATCTGGAGAGTCTGGAATATCTGAAGTCCTGGTTCAGGCCTCTTTGGCTCCCAACAGTGATGGTGATGATGATGATGTGATGATGTGATGGTGGTGATGATGATGATGATGATGATGACAACGACTTGATGGTGATGATGATGGTAAGGCTTGGTCTTCTTGTTAGATATGATCCTTTCCAGGAGGAGGCAGTTCAAAGTCTGGCATCCCTGGATACTACAACTGGAGAAGTATATATATAGTAAATAGTTTGTTAGACTTAGGGTCAGAATGACTCCTGAATTGACCTGAGTTCAAATCCAACTTTAGACATTTATTTACAAAGGTAAGGTACAACCTCTTCAAACCTCAATTTCTTCATCTATAAAATGGGAATGATAATAACACTTTTAAGAGTTGATATAATAATCAAGTGAGATAATATATGTAATGAGTTTCACAAAATGTGATATAATTACTAGCTGTCATTAACTATTATAGAATTGGCTCCAGATATGGAATTAGAATGAAGAGCAGGATGACCAGGCAGGTACTATTCCAATAAGGCCTTGTTAATGATTCATTTCATGAATCAAGATGATGGAGTAGCAGGCAAAATACAGCAGAGTTCCCTACCACAACTTCTCCACAAAGATCTAGAAAATGCACTAGACTCTGTACTGATGTGTAAATCCAAGAAAAAGAGTCACAGTGACTAATTTTTCCAGGTCAGGTCGGCATGGGTAGACAGAGAGGTCAGTGGACACAGAAGACTGAATCTATCTAGAAATGGTTATAGGAAACATGCCAGCACAGGGAATGGCGATGCACCAGAGAAAGAAGGGCTCCAAAATTCAGGACAGAGACCCAGAGTTGTGTAGGTGGAATGGGAATGGGAATTTGAAGCTCTTCCCTGCCCCTTAATAGATTTGCAGGGCTGGGTGGAGTCTGAAGCTCCCTGCTGTGAAGATAAACTACCTCCTGATAGGCTGAATGTGGTCACATGGAGCCTGTGGTGGGAGGAGTTTGCTGAGGAGAAGCAGATCCCACAGAGAAGCTGGTAGAGAGCAAGCCTTACAGTTGGAGACAGATGGGAACAATTGGGGACAGAAGAGCTTAAAGAGATAGGGAGTTTGGGAGTAAATATTGATCATGTATTGGTTTGTGGAAAGGCTAAAGGATGCTATGGCTCTCAGCATTATAATGGCCTCTGAATATTTTTGGTACTTTGGCTTACTGGTATTTGCATTCAGTTTTCTGATGTTTAAATAAATCCTTCAACTTTATTCTCTATCTGGAGAGTCTGGAATATTTTGAGATCAAATATCATGTGATAGTTATAGTCATGGTCTCTATCGTGATCATGGGTGCTGTAAATATTGCATTGGCAGGACATTCCATTGGTAGGACACAGGAAGAGTTGGCAACTGGTAGCTTTATTATTCACTAGTAATTTCAGCATCACAGATCCTGAGTGGACTAAGGAGAAGTTACAGGACTTAGACTTGGTGCTGAACAAGGAAGAAGGTAAAAAATAAGCAGTTCCTGTGCATCTCTGCCACCAGGAGCAAAGGAGAACAGACATAATCTCACTCCTGGCTTTCAGTTATGTCTAAAGCCTGTGATGGAAAATCCAGAGCAGGAATCCCAGATGAAAGGGGAGCCTACAATTATGACGCTCTTTCTAGCTGACTGATGGTAAGATACTGGTGATGATGGTGATGTTGATGATGATGATGATGATGGATAATGGTGATGTGATAAGGAGAATAATACTGAAAGTGATTATTAATAATGGTGATGATGGTGATGATGATGATGAAGATGATGATGGTGATGGTTGGTAATAGTGGTGATGATGATGATGATGATGAAGGTGGTGATGAAGATGATGATTATGGAGATAATAATATTGAAGGTGATTATTAATAATAGTGATGATGGCAGTGATGATGAAGATGAAGATGGTGATGGTGATGATGATCATAAAGGTGAAGATGATGGTGATGATGATGATGATGATGATGAAGGTGGTGGTGGTGGTGGTGGTGGTGATGATGATGATGGGGATAATAATATTGAAGGTGATTATTAATAATGGTGATGATGGCAATGGTTATGAAGTTGATGATGATGGTGATGATGGTGATGATGGTTGGTAATAGTGATGATGATGATAATGATAGTGATGGTGGTGAAGTTGATGATGATGGTGATGATGATCATGATAGTGATGATGTGGGAGGCAGAGCTAGGAACTACCAGAGAAACTATGAGTAAGGGAGTGACCTGAACAGATGTTGATTTCAACACTAAGAAAGGAAATTCTAGGGGCGGCTAGGTGGCGCAGTGAGTAAGAGCGCTGGCCTCGGAGTTGGGATGACCCCAAAACTGGCCTCAGAAAATGAGCACCCACACATAAATAATGAATAGCCGTGTAACCTTGAGCAATAATTCACATTTAAATCCCAATTGCTTTAAAAAAAAAGAAAGGAAATTCTTGCCTATAATTATAACTGACCCAAAGTTGGATGGGTTGCCTTGTGTCCCCTCCCACAGGAGATCTTCACGGATAGCCTGGATGGCCACTTCATAGAGTAACAGGTTCATAGATAATAGAAATACAAAAGGACCTTAGAGGCCATCTGATCAATTCTCATAATTTGGGACACTCTAGTTATAAGCAAGAATCTCCTTTCATAGTGTATAAATCTGCTTCTGTGCAGCTCAGTCCCATGGCTTCATATTTTATAATAATTATGATTACTAGAGTTATAAATACAATATATAAATTTTATAATATGATAAGTCCAGGAGCAATATATTGAAAGTTCAACCAGTCCAGGCCCAGTACAGGTGTTGTTGCTAAGACCCAAATTCAAGTCAGAAACTTCTAGACTTTGCTGTAATTAGATGACTTTGAATGCACTGAAAGCCTATAGGTGTCTAGCCTGGGTTATATCTGAGATACTGGAACAACATCACATTCAATACCCCAAGAAAATATCATCAACTTATTCCTCATCCCTTTATAGAGAGGCAACGAACTCAGAGTGCAGACTAAGACTTTTGAGGCAGTGAGGAAGGAAGAGACAGGTGGGGCAGGATCAATGCAGAAATTTGCTTGACTATAAGAGTTTGTAACAAAGATGATGTTTTTCTTTTTTTCCTTTATTTTCTCCACTATTGAGGGGGAAGCAAAAGGGAGAGAGAACATATTGTTATTGATTAAACAGAATAAAATTTAATTTTAAAATTGTTTATTCTAGTAACTGTTATGGTTTTTTTCATCCATCCAGATCTCTGCCCATTCTCTATTGGGACAAATTGCATGCATTCACAAGATCACTGGCCATTGTTGGGTTATCAGAGCCATGTGACAGAAGAAGCTAAATGAACCCGGTAGAAATAAAACATGCAAGGACTTCTTCTGAACTCCATGTGCACAAGTGCACCAGGTGGGAGACATCACCACAGCAGGTATGGGTGCAGAGGCAAATTAGCTACAACAAGGAGTACATTTTTAACTTACATAGAAGCAGGCAAACTTTCAAAAATATTTCCTCAAGAAACTACTTTCTTCTCCAAATCCTCACAAAATCCTAAGTTAGTCTAGAAAAGAAAAAGAAATAGAAAGCAGTGTACAGGGGAAAGAACCCTGGCTTTGGAATGAGATGATACTATGTCCTACCTGTTGTCTTACTATCTGTGTGACCTGGGGACAAATGACTTAGTATCTTTAGTAGTAAAATGAAGGGACTGGAATTATTAGCCTCTGAGCTTTCTCTCAGCCTTCTAGCTCCAAATTTAAGATCCCTAAAAATATGCCCTGGTTCTTTTCTTTGGGAAGTTATGTCAGCAATGGCAATAATTCACATTTAAATATGGTTTCAATGTTTAGTAATCTTTTTGCACATCACCACCACAGGTAGGTAGTACAAATATCATTATGCCCATTATACAGTAGATAAAATTAAGTCACAAAATACTATTCATAGAGACAATTTTTAAAATAGAAAAAGATCAGAAGAGGGTGTCTAGTATTTAAGGAATGGCTGAGTGAATTGTAAAATACAAATATGATGGAATATTATTGTACCATAAGAAAAGGCATGATGAATCAGAGAAACTTGGGAAAACTTGTAGGAAGTCATTCAGGAACCAAGAAAACAACAAATACAATGACCCCCTATATACAAAACAACCCAGCACCAAAAGACATTAGAATTCAGGTTAATGTAATATCCAGATAAATGATGATAAAACATATCTGCATCTTTTTTTATAGATATCTGGATTCCATATGGATATGAAGCGTCAAATACACAGTCTGATATTGGTGTGTCATTTTGTTTAGTTTGACTATTTCTACTTAAAATTAGGGAGGGTTTCATAATGGGGTTAGGGCAGCTAGGTGGCACAATGGATAGAGCACTGGGTTTGGAATCAGGAAGACTTATCTTAATGAGTTCAAATCTGGTCTCAGTCACTTATTAACTCTATGACCCTGGACAAGTCACTTAACCCTTTTTGCCTCAGTTTACTCATCTGAAAAATGAGCTGGAGTAGGAAACACAAACCACTCCCAATATAAACCCCAAATGGGATCTTGAAGAGTCAGACACAACTGAACGACCACATGATGAGATAGGTCATAATGGGATATAACCATAGTGTAAAAAATCAAATCAAAATCAATAAATCAATCAAAAATCAATAAACTATCTTTAAAAAAAAGAAATAATAACAAATGTTTAAGTAGCACCTACTATGTGCTAGGTATTGCGATAAACACTTTATTACAATTATTATATCATTGATCCTCTCAGTGACCTAGGGAGGAGGGCACTATTATTATCCCCATTTTACAGTGAAGGAAACCAGGCAAACAGAGGTTAAGTGACTAGCCCAGGATCACACAGCTTTGAGGTCAATTTGAACTCAGGTCTTCCGGACTCCAGGTTCCCCACTCTACCCATTGCTCCACCAGCTGCCTCATAAAAAAAGGGACTGGTTTCCTCTATCATCCTTAATCCATCTCCTCCATGTCACAAGGACAAATAGGAACAGACCAGATAATATAGAAACATAATCAAGCCTATGCTTACATCAGCTGCTTTTTGTACAGCTATTGCTATAAGAAGAAGAGGAAAAATCAATGGTTGCTCTGTGCCAGAGAGGGAAAAAAAAGAATCTCTAGCTATATTTTTTATTCATCCACTTAGATTTACTAAATTGCAAATTGGCTGGGATCTGACTATATTTATTTAAACTTCTGTCATCCTTCTGAAAATCAAAGAAAGTTTCCCAAGGGCCATTGGATAAAATGCAGAATGGGGGTACACATAAACAAAGCAACATCTCAATGTCTATTCTTTGAGCTTCACCAACAGTTTTTAAAGATACCAGAAATACCCCAAAGCTACTGTTCTGTAAAAGATCATAAATAAAGCTCTGCTCTACTGGACTGCAATCTACATGCCCTGAATTCTAAAGTCGACTTTCCTTCTCTCAGTGCAGCCCTCAGGCTAAAGCTCTGTTCCTACTGTCCTTGTAAAGGTTAACTTATCAAAGAGCCTCCCTAAGACCTAAAAGTAACAAACAAGGCCCTCTGTGGAGGAAGAAAAGAACAGTACAGTCACTCCAGCAAGAGCTTTGGTTTAATGCTACCAGCTGCCCATTTCTATGCCATTTTCCTGTTCTACTGCTCCTCTGCCACCCTTTCTAAGCTTCCAGTGATCTCACAGCATCATTACCCCTCCTCTCCCATTAAAATCTAAAGAGAAAAGCTCATAAAATCATTCATAAGTAATAAATGACTGACTGATAACACCTAATGAATTGCTACTTTAAGAGTTATTTTCATTTTGTCAAGGGATATGTCTATAAGACAAAGTCCTGAAACATGAATGTGAGAATTCCAGGCACCACTAAACGGTGATGGAATGGTGGGATTTTTTGACAGGTGGCCAGACAAGGGATTCTTCCTGATGCACTTGAACTTGTAACATACTATCATTTCCCTATTAATAAATAAAGAGCAGGGGCGGCTAGGTGGCGCAGTGAATAGAGCGCCGGCCCTGGAATCAGAAGGACCTGAGTTCGGAGCCGGCCTCCAACACTTAATCCGCACAAACAAAAACCTAGCCGTGTAACCTTGGGCAAGTTACTTAACCCCAATTGCCCTAAAGGGGCGGCTAGGTGGCGCAGTGAGTAAGAGTGCCAGCCTCGGAGTTTGGATGACCCGAGATCGGATCCGGCCTCAGAAAATGAGCACCCACGCATAAATAATGACTAGCCGTGTAACCTTGAGCAAGTTACTTAACCCCAATTGCTTTAAAAAATAAATAAATAAATAAATAAAGAGCATGTCTCAGTGGATAGGGAGCTAGGCTCTAAGTTATGAAGATTAGGTTTGAGTCCTTCCTTGATCACACACTAGGTGTATGATCCAGGACAAATCCATCTGACCACTCAGTGCCCCAGATGCAAAAAAAAAAAAAAAAAAATATATATATATATATTGATTGGCATTGTTATAGGGATTTTCTCACAGGAAGTTCCCTAAATCTATGAAATCAAAGATCTAGTATCATCCCCTTTCCAACCAAAAAAAAAATATTAAAAATATTAAAAATCCAGAACATTTGAAAGACTCTGTGGGTGCAAAGAAAAATATGACATAGCCTAGATTTCCATGAGATTACATTCTACTGTGGTAAAAAAGAAAACAACGTGTGTATATAATTATATCTATATCTATATCTCATCTATATCTACATTTATATCTGTGTCTATACACACATATATGCTTATTATGCAAGTTCATGTGTATGTATATATGGTATATATAATATATTGTCTTTGTGTACATGTGTATATGAACACATCTTTACATGCATACATGTAAATGCATGCATTCGGGCATATGAATGTCATGCATCATATAAGCGTGTGTAAATACCTGTGTGTTTACATATATGTGTACTATGTGCGTGCATGGATACATATAGATGAGCAATTAGCATATTGGAGAATTGGTGTGACTTATTACACTCACAGGGCTAATTAGTAGCTCACAGGACTAAGGCTAGTAAGTGGTAGAATATGCCTTGTAATAACCACTTCTCCAGTAGACTTTCCACTGTGCACAACCTTGAATTTCCTATTTCTTTGGCCCTTTCACATACCAAGAAATTCAGTTTTCAAAAGCAACATTTAAAAAAATGTGCATGTGTCCCATGCCTGTCTGTTTGTTTGTACCATTGACCTTAAAGGTACTTCTGGAATGGAATTTCATTTGTCCTTATTTGATTGATGCCAACAGCCAGCATTTATAGAGTGTTTGTGGCTTTCAAAGCACTTTTTAGATATCATTTTCTATGAATCTTACCCTGAGAAGCAAGTATTTTCCCCATCATTTTGCAGGTGCAGAAAATGAAGCTATGAAAGGTGAAGTTCCCTATGTTTATCCAATCCATGAGCACATGAGATGGGATCCAATCCCAGGCCTCACCTGACTTCAAATCTGGCTGTCTTTGTACTGTATCATGTGGTTCATTGAGGTTTTATTAATCAGCCCTAGTTGTCTGCTTTTTTTGTGTGTAAATTTGAAACTATTAGCCTAAACCAATAAAGCTAAAATGATCAATACCATTCAGGGGTTTGGAGTGCGTGGGGGAAGGTGGAGTATGGAAGAATGAGAAATGAATCACTCAGTGAACCAACCCACTCTTTAAGCCAGCGATTCTCAACCTTCTTCTGTATCATGCAGCTACTTGGCAGTCTATAGAAGCATACAAACTGCTTTTAGGTGTAGTTTCTAAAAGAATATGCATAGGCTTACAAAGGAAAACAAAGGTTATTGAAAATAACAATTGTGGTGTTTTTTTTTTCCAATCCAAGTTTACTGATTTCCTGAAATCTATCAAAAAAGAAAAAAAGAGTAGAGACCCTTGTAAACCTCCTCACCCCCTCCTTCCTCACCCCATTGAACTTCAAAAGTCAAAAGTAAAAGTGTTTACTCTGTGGTAGCCTGGAGACCAGGTGTTCCCTAGACAGGAAGGCTGTGTGTTCAGCTACACTAGGCATGCAAAGAATTAGACCAAGGTCATGCGGAGGTTGGTGGTCAACCAGAACTGTCCAAGTGAAGCCAGACCTTTAGGGCTATATCCAAAATTATTCAGGCCTGACTGTTAGCTACTTGTTGTGCAACAACTTTGTGTATATGTGTGTGAGTATATAAGTGTGCATGTATATATTCATATATATATACATACACACATGTATACACATATGTATATGCATGGTACATGTGCACACATATATATGCATATACACATTATCTCTAATAATTCACATATAAGTGAACTGTAAACATGTATGTATATATGTTTTATACATGCAAGCATATAGATATAGCTTTATGTGTGTCATATATGTGGATGTGTGTTTTAAAATTTTACTTGAAGAAGGGAAAAAGTGTCTACATCTGAACAAAAACCCTACTAGGAAGACCTCTCTTAATTTTTCTACTGATCAAGCTGAAATAAAAGGACACAGATCCATGCCAGGTCCCTGCCAAACTGTGCACATGGGCTCTCCAGAGTTCCCTGGGAATCATTACTTTGTTTTGGTTTGCTTGGCTTCATACCCCCAGAGAGTTCCTTTAAATTTCTGGTTCATTTGAACTGCTGAGTTGGGCCTGGTTTCCATCTGCAACCATAAAATTGCTTCAGATTCCTCAAAACTCAGCCCAGGTTTGCTGAAAATTCAGACAAGAGTTGGCTTGGGTTCACCGAGAGGTTTGCAAATTTTGGTGAATGCTTATCTACTCAGAGTCTCTATTTCCAGGTTTAGGTAAGAACTTAGCCTAGGTCTGTATCCAAAAAGAGATTTAAAAAGAGGAAAATGATCTGTATGTACAAAAATATTTATATTAGTTCTTTTCTGGTGGCAAAGAATCAGAAATTGAGGGGACATCCATTAATTGGGGAATGTCTGAATGAATTGTAGGAGGTGATTGTAATGGAATACTATTGTGGTATAAGAAATAGTGAGCAGGATGGTCTCAGAAAAACCTTGAAAGACTTACATGAGCTGATGCAAAGTGAAATATACCGGATAAAAAGTAACAACAATATTGTAAGATGATCAGCTGTGAATGACTTAGCTATTCTCAGTAATACAGTGACCCAAGACAATACTAAAGGACTTATTATGAAAAATTCTATCCACCCCCAGAGAAAGAACTGACAGTGTCTGAATACTGATTAAAGCAAACTTTTTTTTGGCCTTTTTTTTTTTGAGAGGGAGTCTATGTTCTCTTTCACAATATGACTAATAGGGAAATAGGTTTTGCAATGACTACACATGTATAATATATCAAATTGCTTGACTTCTCAATGAAGGGAGTGAGGAGGGAGGAAGGAAGAGAATTTAGAACTCAAAGTTAAAAAAAGAATGTTAAAATTGTTTTTACACGTATTTGGAGAAAAATAAACCACTAAATTAAAAAAAAAGAAAGTGATGGAGAAAATATTAACAGTCTAGATTAATATTTTTTAAAAGAGTGGGGTTCTTCTCACCCCCAAAGGGCATCTGCTTAATGCCAATATCAAGGTTTAAAGCCTAATTTAAGTGTGAGCATCCGAGAGTTTACTGAGAGGCAATATATCATACCGGATAAATTGCTGGATATAAAACCTACAATAAAATCTTGTCTCTGACACTCCTTGCTGTGTGACCATGGAAAAATCATCTGCCTTCTCAGAACTTTAATTTCCTCATCTGTTAAATGGGAATAATTGTACCTACCTTAAGTGATTATTGTGGAGCTTAAATGAGATAATGCATATAAGATTCTTTATAAATCTTGAACTATGATATAAATGTCAATTGTTATCATGTAACAGAGAAAGAAAGTAAGGCAGGGAGGAGAAAAGTCCAACTTTAGTGAGAGGGGGACCTGAGGTTAATGCTTACCTGTCACATATATGAGGTGTAGACAAGTCCCTTAATCTCTCACTCCCTCCCAGTTAATTTGTTAAGCTATCAATGTGTGGATGACATAAAGAATTTCCACACTGGGAGTACTCAACATCAACAGTTTATCAGGTACAGATTTAAAAAAGAAAATCAGAAAAAAATGTTCTTGGACCCTTATCACAGAATACCTCTTGAAATTTAAGCCCAAAACAATTGAAATAGGATTTGGCATCCTTATGCTTTGCTGTTGTTTCTTTGAGGCATCAGAATAATGATATAAAGGACCCAGAATAGCTTTTGTTCATAGGGAAATTGATGGGATGTGTTTTCCAATGAATTTTGATATGCTTTGAAGATTTGGTAAGTCAAAGGAATGTGGGGATGTTCTGCATTCAAAATAATTCAGAGCAACTGGGTATAATAAATCATCTGTATATAGCATGGGGGGGGGGACTTATACATTTATGGAGAAGCGAGGAATAGGGTGCACTGTGAACTCAACTATGCAAAGGACAAGGGAGTTCCATTGAGGTAGTGTTCCATAGCGGTAATGAAAGGAAGAACTCTGATATACATGAGCATTTGTATGAAATTGTGAGATTTGGTGTTTTAAAAAACATATTTTTAGAATTAATGTGAATTTAAAAATTTTGGAGTATTATAGATAGACTATTATCACTGGTCCTAGAATGTTATAACTGGAAAAAAACTAAGAAGGGGGAAGATCCTTGCTCTAAAGCTGAATTCAATTACTTCATTTTACAGGTGAGCCACCTGAGGCCCTAAGGGGTGAATTGACTAAAACAAAAAGCATACAGGCAGCAAACCTGGAAATAATCTATTTTCACAACTTTTTTTTTTTTTGGTAGGGGTGGGAAGGAGGGCTTAAGGTGAGGAAGCTGAAGTCCAGAGAACTAAAACTAATCAGCCATGGTCACAGCTAAACAGTGCCAGAAATAATATTTAAACACAGGGATCTTCTCACTATACTACACTGCCATGGGGACAGCTAGGTGACCCAGTGAATAGAGTGCCAAGCCTGGAGTCAGGAGGATTCATCTTTCTAAATCCACATCTGGCCTCGGACACTTACTAGCTGTACAATCCTGGGTAAGTCACTTGTCAGTTTCCTCATCTATAAAATGAGCTAGAAAGGAAAATGGCAAACCACTCCAGTATCTCTCCCAAGAAAACCCCAAATGGAGTCACAAAGAATTGGGCTTAACTGTCAGTTACTCAACAACAACACATTGCCATGTATTAAATGTTGCTCATTCCTGTCTACATCTATACATGTATACCATCGTTAATTTTTTTTGTTGTTGTTGTTTTCACAAAACAATATTGGCACAAATTATCGGGTTAATTGTGTTTCCCACTAAAGTGTCCTCTTTGGGTTCCCTCAATGAGAAACAGTATTGGGAGTACAATATCAACTTTTTCTCTAAAAATTCCAGGATGAATAATTTTTACAATACATGCTTACAAACTTCACAGTCTGGTAACATAATTACAGAGAGGAAATGAAAACAAGCAATATGTTTTCAACTCAGACTTGAAACAAGATGAAAATTTAATAAGACATCAGGTAAGATTGAGAAAAATTCTGTCCAGTTCTCCCTAGTGCATATAAAACCACACATATTTATAGGGCAATACTGTAATCAATGAGTGTTTATTTACAAAATCTTTGGCATACACTAGGGAGTAGTGCCACTGTGGCATCCAGTCTCCCTACTGCCTTTATCCTGACAAGTAAACTCAGGTCTTGGAGTACTGGTGCTACCCCTTCATTATTTCAAACTGTCATCACTTCTAGGTCAGGGAGTTCTTTGCATATTGTATTACCCATGAGGCAAAGGTCATGGGCTTTCCTTTGCCATCACTCCATCCTTAACTATCCAATAGTAGCATATTTCAAGTCATTTTATCATTACAAGTGCCATAGGGTAGCATCCAATGGAAGAAGAAGAGAATGCAATAATACATGAAAAGGAGTAGAGTCCCCACTTTTCATTGGTTCTTTAGCCTCAGCCCTAGATATCCAAAAGCAACAGGATATTTGTCAGTTCTCCCTTATCCTCCTTCTGACTAAAATTTATTCTCTTGACCTGGCCTCAATAATATTAATTCATCTGTAGTTCATGGTTATAGATTACTAGGCTAAATTTGATGAACAACCTTCAATGCAAAAATATATACGGGATTCTTGCCTATGGAGGGATGTTCCTACTCCTAGAACCTGAACTCATGTTCCCTCCCCAACACACACATACACACACACACACACACACACACACATACACACATACTTGGTCATCTAATAATCTATCTTAACATACTGGTGATGGTACAAGAAAACCTATCCCATTCCCACAACATCCTGGTTATAATGGCTTTTATGCACACAGAGACACACATACACACATATACATATATATCATACATATATAGCATATATCATACATATAAACATATCATACATGTATGCATATGCATGCATGCATACACATACACACTCATTTTTTATTTAGAATTGTTTCTGTGTTCTGGCTCCATCATTTACTCTACTGCTCAAATTTTCTTCTGAAACATCCTTGAGTTAGAAGGGATCTTAAAAGTCCTTTATTCCAATTCCTTATCTTGCAGAGGAAGAAACTGGTAAAGTTATTTGTTCAAGGTCACACAGTCAGTAAGTGTTTAAAATGGGATGTAAACCCAGATCTTCCTTCTCCAAAGAAGAGTCAATAGATTATATCCTTTGGCTGATTCAAGTCATGATTGGGGAAGAAAAAAAATTAAAATAGATTCTTGTTCTTCTATTTCAACCCTATGGCCTGAGCCAGAGACCTTTTAGGGGCCTGTTTTGGCAATTACAGAAAACTGGAGGGAACCTCAGGGACCACCTATACCTGGATAAGAATATTCTGCAACATTCCTTGCAAGTGATTGTCTAGTCTTTGCCTGAAGAGTTCTGGCAATTGCCACGTCCATGGCCTCCTGAAGCATCTTACTTCACTTCAGAAAGTTCTAATGGTTAGGAACATTTTTTTTCATGTGTCAAATCTAAATATATTCCCTTGTGGTTTGTGTCCATCAATAGTAGTTCTTCCCTTTGAGTGGGGCCAAGCAAAGCAAATCTAATCTGTCTCATAGATATTTGAAAATAGCCATCATATCTCAGTAAGTCTTCTTTTCTATAGCTAAACTCACTCAGTTCCTTCAACAATATCTCATTTTCAGAGTCTTTCATCATCTTGTTTGTTCTTCTTTGGATACTCTCCAGATTTTTAGTGTCTCTAAAAATGCAGCCCCTGTGACTGAGCACAACAGCCCATATATACTTAACTAATTTTTATCGAGTCTTTTTCATCTCAGGTACTACACTAAGTGCTAGGGATACAAAGAAAGGAAAAAAAAAACAGTCCCTATTCTCAAGGAGCTCAGAGTCTAAATTCCGCGGTGCTATCACCTTCCCATTTGGAAACTGCATG
>WOXC01003168.1:0-62500 GCA_011680675.1 Gymnobelideus leadbeateri
CCTTAACCACCTGTGGTTACATCTCATGCCTGACTGCTGAGTCATCCTGAGGTTCCTTCAGCCCCAACATCATCTCAGAAAGAAAACCCCCAATTTCGCAGCTACCACTTGGCCTGGTCAGAGGCTGCAGGCTCGCAGGGACACCCAGTCTGGGCTTTCCTGGGGCTGGCTTCCTAGGAACTCAGAGGGGAGGAAGATGGGCAGGCAAACGCTTTTTAGTGTCCGGAACCACAGTCTTAATGTTGCCAGGCTCAAAGATCCTGTTCCAGAAAGACTGCCACCACTTAGTGGCTTAACAAACATGCCCCAAATACCTCTTAGGTGCCTACATCTCCTCTGCCAGTCTCAGTTTTTTCATCTGAATGGGGGTTAATAATGCTTATACTACAGGGCCATATATTGGCAAGAACGCTAGGCCTGGGGTCAGGAAGGCCGGATTTCCCAGCTTTTCTAGCTCTGCTATACACTGGTTATAGACTTTGAACAGATCACTTCCTCTCTGGAGGCTAAGTTTCCTCTACTATAAAACAAGGGAAAGAAGCGAAAGGTAGTAGGTCCATATATGAGATTCGAACACAGGTCTTACCCAGGTACTTCACTGCCGTCAGGGAGCAGGGAGAAGGGGCACATAACATAACTTAACTATAAGGAACAGATTGAAGAAGGAGAGAGGATCTCCAGAATGGAGCCAAGCCCCAATGAGCCCTGTACACACATAGGCTGACTGGCCCCCTTTGGCGCCAGTAGGCCCTGCTTTTGGGATAACTGGCCTGGATGACGGCCACAGCCAACAGACAGCAGAACTGAGTGCAGGTAAGCAACCCAAACTTTGTCCTCACTAAATTAATCAGATCTGGGGCAAGTCATCTTGATGGTACAAACTGGAAATACACAGTCTTCTGGGAAAATACACACTAGCCCACATTGTCCTGTCATAAAAGACCTCTGGGACTGATAAGACTGAAGGGGAAGTAAGAAGGTAGCTGGGATACTGGAATCAAACAGCACAGCTCTAGCTGCAATGGCTAGAGTTCTATGTGTGAAGCTCAAGGATCCGGGTTCAAATCCTGCCTTTAAAACCTGTGTACCTGAGATAAATCATTTTCCCTCTCTGGGCCTCAGTTTTCCCCTTGGTAAAATGCAGGATTATACTAGATGGCCTCTGAAGTCCCTTCCAGCTCTCCATCTACAATCATATGATCCTATTTGTTACCTTGGACAAGTCATTCTCTGAATTTCACTTCTCTCCTCTGTAAAATGGGCTAGATGGCTTTGGAGGCCTCTTTTAGCTGTAACTCTAGAATCCTAGGGTTCCACTTCCTTTCTCTGTAAACACCGACACAGCCTGTCCCTTCCTTTTCCCCCTTTCCTCTGTCTTGCTTTCCTTTTTTTTCCTCTCTCCTCCTTATTCAAGGACAGATAGACTTACTTGCTAAGCCACAACCCTCATATTTCCAACATTTCCCCTTTCAGAGGAATTTTGCTACTATCTCAGTCACCCTTTCCTGATTGGCCCTGGTTTCTCCAACTATGCCCATCTCTGCTCTGACTCCATATTCCTTCCTTAAGCTTCAATTTCCCCCCCCACCTCAAAAAATAGAATTGAACTCCCTAAACCCAAAAGAAAATCTAGAGGAGGCCTTATCCTTGGAGAGAGTGTGGGGCAATGAGAGACCTAGACATGAAATCAGAAGCCCAGGTCTACCACTTCCTATCTGTGGCCCTAGGCACCCTAGCTCACTTCTCCAAGCCTCAGTTTCCCCATGTATAAAATGGGAATGATAATTCTTGCATCACCTGCTTTTATAGTGTTGTTTAATCAATCAACAAACATTTATTAAGTGCCTACTATATGCCACAGACACTGGGCTAGGTGCTGGGGATCGAAGTACAAAAAATGAAACAGTGTCTTCCCTCAAGGAGCTTACATTCTACTAAGAGAAGACAATAAGGATGTGTAGAAGTATGCTCACCCTAGATAAAAAGTGAATAAATAAAATTGCAAAGTTGTTAAAATACAAAGGAGGGAGGAAGGGAGGGAAGGCACTTGAAGTAGGGACTACCAGGAAAGACTTCAGGTAGGAGCTGCTGACAGGAAAGCCCTTACAGAACTCTACAAGGCAGCTAGGTAGTGCTGCAGTGGATAGGGTGCCAGGTCTGACTGGAGGTCTGGAGGACCTGAGTACAAATCCAGCCTCAGACACTTCCTAGGTGTGTGATCTTGGGCAAGTCACTTTACCTTGTTTGCCTCAGTTTCCTCATCTGTAAAATGAGTTGGAGAAGGAAATGGCAAACTGCTCCAGGACCTCTGTCAACAAAAACCCAAACGGGGTCACGGAGAGTCAGACACAACTGAAATGACTGAAAAGAACTAAAGAAATATGAACTCGTCCCTTTGCCAGCTAACCACATGAGGGATAAACAGGATTTATCTCCCGTTAAGCCTCAGTTTCCTTCTGGGTAAAACAGGCAGAATAATAGAAGCACTCTGTACTCACCAGGGCTGTTCTGGGCAATGTATGCTGTGACCTATAATGCCTTATAAAAAGAGCCACTCTTGTTTTTGTTGACTTGACTGAGTTTCAGACAAGTGTCTGCTCAAGCTGAGACGTGTCCAACCTCAGAAAAAAAAATGGAGGCCATTTGCTGCGAGCTCCCTCTTCTTCCTTTCTCCTCATCTCCCCGTCAGTCAGACATCTTCCCCCACTATCTCCTTCTTCCCCTCTGTCTCTCAAGAAGTGACCTTTCACCTAACCATAGCAAACCCCCTTCCATTCATCCTTGATCCTATCCCTTCCTGTCTCCTCCAGCAGATTGCCCCCTCTATCATCCCAACTCTCTAATCTTCAGCCTCTCCCTATCTACTGGCTTCTTCCCTGCTGCTTACAAACACACCCTGTCTCCTCCAACCTTTAAAAAAACAAACAAAAGAGCCCCCTACTTGATCCAACCATCCCCCAGCTGTCATCCTATACCTTTACTCCTGCTCTGAGCTAGCAAGAAAGCCATCCACAATCCATGTCCCCACTTCTCCTGTTACTCTTCTCAACCCTCAGCAGTCTGACTTCTGACCTCATCATTCAACTGAAGCTGCCCTCGCCAACATTCCCAATGTTCCCTTCATTGCCAAATCGAACGACCTTTTCTTAATCCCCTCGGCAACTTTTAACACTGTCGATCACCTCTTGAAGCCCTTTTCTCTGGGTTTTCATGACCTTGCTCTCTCCTGGTTCTCCTCCCACCTATCTGACCCCTCCTTGGTCTCCTCTGCTTACCTAGGTGACACACACCAACTGTGGGTATCCCCCAAGGCTCCAGCCTGGATCCTTTTTGCTTCTCCCTCTATTCGATCTTGTTTGACAATTTCATAAGCTCCCTTGGGTTCATTATAATCTCTCTGCTGATAATTCCCATATCTGTTTATCCAGCCCTAATATCTCCCCCAAGCTTCAATTTTGAGTTACCTAGTACCTTTTGGACGTTTCCAACTAGATGTCCCAAGGACATCTCAATCTCGATATGTCGAAAACAGAAGTCACCATTTCCTCCCCACCCCCCACCCTTTCCAAACATACTGTCCAGGGCACCTCTATCCTCCCAGTCACCCTGATTTCTTCTTCACCCCCACTCCACAGAGTCACTGGGTCCCCAAGTCTTGCAGTTTCTCCTTTCCCAATATCTCCCCCTCACAGCTGCTATCCCAGTGTAGACCTAGACGATTGTAATTCCCAATGGCCATCGCCATGATCAGTCTGGAAGCTTCCTTCAGTACTCAGATCAGATTGCACCTTCTGCAGGCCTTTGCCTGGCCCCCCTCCTCCCACTGCTAAGGTCTTCCCCTCTTGGATTACCTTCCATAGACTTTGTATGTATCATCTATGTACATAGTTGTTTGCATAATGTTTCCCTCAGGCTGGAGGCCTGAGAAGACACTGTCAGAGACAAAGATTTATTGACCAGAAAGCTAGAATGTGATCTAAGAGAAAATATGCTCCCTGAGGGCAGGAAATGTTCCTGACTTTTGCCTCTGATGCTCCTGCACAGTGCCTGGCACATAGTAGGCACTTCATGTTTGCGGAATGTCAGAGCTGGAAGGGATCTTAGACTATTGAATATAGAATAGGAGGGGAAGCTAGGTGGTGCAATGAATAGAGTGCCAGCCTTGGAGTCAGGAGGACCTGAGTTCAAATCTGGCCTCAGATACTTGACACAAAAAACTAGCTGTGTGACCTTGGGCAAGTCACTTAACCCCAATTGCCCTACCTTCCCCCCTCCAAAAAAGCAAAAAACAAAAACAAACCAAAAAAAGAATATAGAATAGGAAATCTGAACTTTCAGCTGTTATCTGGTCAAAAACCATTTCACAGAGGAGAAAACTGAGGCCCAGAGAGAGAAGTGATTTTTTTCAAGGTCAGTTCAGTGAATTCCTGATCTCGTTGACATAGATATTCCCTCCAAGTAGCAAACAGAACCCCATTCATACTTCATCCTATGTGACTCTTGTTCATGCCCCCCACATAAATTGTCCAGAAATCATTCAGCTCATGCACAGGAGGTCTTTTAAATTTCCACTGGCACCAGGGTATTCTGGGAACCCTTCATCTGTTACTTGACTCTCTGCTCTTGTTTTTGTCTAGGATGTCAGCAGATAGGGCAATGGCCCTGGATTTAGGAAGACGTGAATTCAAATCTGACCTCAAACATTTACTAGCTGTATGAATCTGGCTAAGTTATTTAACCTCTTCTGTAAAATGAGGATGAGGGGGGCAGCTAGGTGGCATTCCAGTGAATAGAGCACCAGCCCTGGAGTCAGGAGGACCTGAGTTCAAATCTGGCCTCAGATACTTGATACAAAAAACTAGCCATGTGACCTTGGGCAAGTCACTTAACCCCAATTGCCCTGCCTTCCCCCCCTCCAAAAAAGAAACAAAATAAAATAAGGATGATGAGGCTGAATAACACCTACCTCACAGGGTTGTTTTGAAGATAAAATAAATTAATATTTATGAAGTGCTCTTCAAACCTTAAAGTTCTAGCTATTATTGAGTCTAATCCCTTCATTTTACAGAAGAAGGAATTTGGGCCCCCAGATATTAAATGACTTGCCCAAGGCCACACGGACAATACAGGTCAGAGGCAAAACTTGAACCTAGGTCTTCCTGACTTTGAGGTCAGCTCTCCAGCCATCCTGGGAAGCCCAGGTGGTAGAGTGGATAGAGCACTCACCTAGAGGCAGGAAGACTTGAGTTTGAATCTGATTCATAATACCCTAGGCATGTCACTTAACCATTGTCTGCCTCATTTTCCCCAACTGTAAAATGGGGGTAATAATAGCACCTGTCAGGGGCGGCTAGGTGGCGCAGTGAGTAGAGCATTGGCCCTGGAGTCAGAAGGACCTGAGTTCGGATCCGACCTCAGACACTTAACGCACACACAAACAAAAACCTAGCCGTGTGACCTTGGGCAAGTTACTTAACCCCAATTGCCCTCCAAAAGGCAAAAAAAAATAATAATAATAGCACCTGTCTCACAGGGTTGTTGGGAGGATCAAATGAGATTATTTTAAAGTTCATAGAGCTAGAGAAAAGCTAGCCCTAAAATGATAGTGATGATGCTACCTCGCCCACCTCCCTTTCTGATTGTCTATTTCCTGGATAAATTTTATACCACTTCTTACATATAAGTTAACATGATTAATATACTTATCCCACCATATGTCTTTCTATTGCTCTTTGGCACAGTTCAACTCCCGGCGTTCAAATCCCAGCTCTGCCACTTACTACTTGTGTGACTTTGGCAAACTCCGTTAACCTCCACAGGCCTCAGTTCCTCTAATAAAAAGTTAGAGGCTCAGATGATCTCTGAGACCCCTTCTAGAGCCAGCTCTGTGATCACATGACCTCTGCAGGCAGATCCCTTAGCCTCCTTTGGCTGCAGCTTCCTCAGCTAAAACATGAAGGCATTGGACTGGCTGGGTTCCAAGACCCCTTCCACCTTTACACTGATGAGACTAGGATTTGCAGCCATATAGCACCATGGAGAGAATAACAGGTTTAAGTAGTTGGATTTTTGTTTCAAAGAGCAGCTTGGGACCGTGGAAAGCACCGCAGAGTTCTCCACATATGATCTAGCCCCCTCTTCTTTCCCTATTTGGTTTTGGACCCCATTCATAACTAGCACACTCTATCCCCAATACCTACTTCTTCACCTCTCTAAAGTCTCTGAGAATGATCTACACAGGCATTGCTGGTATCCTTGATGAAAATATGAAAAGAGAACAGGAAGGCTTTTGCAAGCAGTTTTCTACACCTAGCTACATATTCAGAATCCCACAACTAATCAATAGAAAGATATAGATTATGGATTATTTTGTGAGTTAGTGAAGCAGTCTTACAGGCTTTCCTTCTACAAGGACATTTGTAAAGCATTTGTGAAATTCATACACAAATTCTCTAAGAGATGAAATAATCGAGATAACATTCCCGGTGCTCTTAGTATTGATATCAACCCCAAGCACATTAATGGGAGAGCTGGGACTAGAACCTAGACTTCTACACTCTCAGGCCAGTGTTCTCTCCACTATACCATGCGGCCTCAGCAGCTGTTACTGTTTTCTTAAAGGCTGAGTTGGCTGGGGGTGGGGGGGAATTCTCCCCGAACAACTGGGTGCATAGAGGGGTCACGATTTCCTGTTTTCTTTCTTTTCCTCTCTTTTTATTGTGAAGTCCGAGGGTCTGAGCCCAGAGGCTGGAAGCCACCTGCTCTGTCTGCCCACATCCCCACCTGATGGCAACCTTGGGGCATGACCTCTGTCTGCCCCTAAGCCAGCCATCGAGGAGACCTAACTCAACTTTTGGCCATAGTAAGCTGCAGGCACCTGACATGCAAAGGCGTCAGCAACAAAAGGAAGGTATGATCCCTTCCCATCAAGGTCTGGGAGAATGGACACAAGTGCTGGGAATCAGAGTCCTATGACCAAGGTCAAATGATGCAAGTCGTGGTGCTTTTACATTTCAGACAAATTTAATAATAGACTTTCAGAACTGGAAGACCCCTTAGAACATGAAATATCAGAACTGGGAGGGACCTTAGAACCCAGAATATCAGAGCTGGGAGGGTCCTTAGAACCCAGAATGTCAGAGCTGAGAAGGAGCCTTTAGATAGAGAATGTGAAAGGCGGGAGGGACCTTAGAATAGAGAATGTCAGAACTTCCTGGGACTTTATGGCAACTCCCTCCTTTTATGAGTCAGAAAAGTGAGACTCAGAGAGAAAAGCCTTGTCTAAGGTCATGGAACAGAGCTGAGACAAGGACCCAGATCTCCTGACTTCCAATCATGGGACCCATGAATCAGTAAATGTTGGATCTTTGAGATCCTCTGATTTTTCCAGTATGCCCTGCTGACCTTTGGCATTTGCCCTTTCCACAAGCAGACCAGAGCTCAGTTGAGGAAATTCAACCAACTGAGTCACTGATCTTCTGCAAGTGGGCATGTCTTCCCATTTCAGAGGGTTTAGCAATGTAGGCACCATATGTTGTACACAATGTTGCCTTGAGTTGGAGAGGCATCCAGTGACATTCTAGAAATGTCCTTGCTCTGGTGAGAAAACCAACAAATAGATGCCAGCAGTTTATCCCATGAAGTCCCTTTGCCTCTGATGCCTTGGGATCTTCTAGCAGCCTCAGCCATTCTCTGATCCACACTTTCCTCCTTGGAAAAATTCGGTTCAATTCAAATATTTTATTCAATGCTTTCTTCATGCCAAGACCTCTGCTAGACACTAGGCAAACGACCACAAAAAGAAACCAGTTTTTGCCTTCAGTGAGCATGTATTCTACTAGAGAAAGGCAACATTACACAACTAAATAAGTACAAAGGACACACAAACTAAGCTGAAATAATTTCCAGAGGGAAGGAGCATTGCCAGCTGAGGGGATCAGGGAAGGCTTCGTGTAGAATGTAGCACATAAGCTGTGTCAAGGGCTCTTGAGAGGCGGAGGGGAGAAGGGATTGCATCTCAGCCATGGGGATCATCCCTGCAAAGCAAGGGATGGGACACCATGGGCAGGGAGCAGCTAGCAGGCCAGTTTGGAACAGAGTGCATGTAATACGCTTGATGGGTGAGTAGGAACCATACTGTGAAAGGCTTTAAATGTCAAGCTGAGTATTTGTATTTCATCTAGAAACAATAGAAAACCATTTAAGATTTTAGAATAGAGGTAGGGGGTCAGGACAATATCAGATCTGTGTTTGAGGAATAACTCTTTGACAGGGGAAGGATTGGAGAACAGAGCAAATGGAAGTGATAGGACCAATTAAGAGGCCACTGCAGAGGTCCAGGTGAGAGGTGAGAGGTCAAAAGTAGGATGATGGCCATGTCCGTCAAGAGAAATGTTGGAGAGGTTTAATCAATGAGATTGGGAAACTGAGGTATGGGGCGGGAAGGCCTGGGATAACTTGAGGATGCTTATGAGGCATCAAACTCCCACCACAACAAGCATTATTTGACTTTGGTCATAGGACTCTGATGACCAGCACTTGTGTCCATATTCCCAGACCTGGGTGGGAAGAGATTGTACCTTCCTTTTGTTGCTCACCCCTTTGTACATCAGATGCCTGCTGCTTGCTATGGCCACAGTTGGGTTTAGGCCTCTTCGATGGCTGGCTTAGGGGCAGACAGAAGTCATGCCCCAAGGTTGCCATCAAAAGTGGGTGACTGGACAAAGGTAGTACCCTCAACAGAAATGTGAAAGTGTAGAGGAAGCTCAAGGGGAAAAATATTGAGTTCTATCTCAGACCTATTGACTTTGAGTTGTGTATTGAGAATCCAGGAGATGTCCAGCTGGCAGTTATGGAGTTGAAAGATGAAGAACGATATATCAGATGAAGAACTTCTGCAGTTCAGGAGAAAGCTGGATGGATCAATATTTCTGAGAGTCAGTCTGGTTATGAATGATAATTAAACCCATGCAGGCTACTGAGGTCACCCAGAGAGAAAGTGGAGAGGAAGGAGAGGAGGGTCCAGGAAAAACCCTTGGGCAACTTTCACATTCATTGAGCACATTGTGAATCCTGAGTCATCAAAGGAAACTGAGTCAGACAGAAAGGAGGAGAACCCAGAGAAAGCAGGGTCACAAAAACACAGAGAAGAGAAAGTAAAAGCAAAATTGTGGTCAACAAGGTCAAATGCTTCAAAGAAATGAAGAAGAAAGATCGAGAAAAGGCCCTTGCATCCAGCAAGTGAGAGATCATTGATAACTTTGGAAAGAGTTGTTTCAGCTGAATGATGAGATCAAAAGTCAGATGGCTGAGGGTTCAAGGGAAAAAAGTGGGAGGAGGTGGAAGCCTAGGGCATAGGCAGCTTTTTCAAGGAAATGGAAGGAGAGATACAGGATGATAGCTAGTGGAGATGGTTGGGTCAAGTGAGAGAGTTTAAAGGACCAAAATAATTGCCTTACTGCAGTAAGGGCCCAGTGGAGATGAGATAATAGAAATTGCATGAATTTTCATAGCTCCATTCAGCAGCATGTGAGTAGAAAAGTAAGAGGTTAATGGTGGGAGGGAGTAATCAAGTGCTGGGGCTGGGCAATGTGTGAATGGTAATAGGTCAAAGGAGCAAGGGATTCAGGAATGGAGGATAACTCAAGTGTCACCTGTTACAGAAGGCCTTTGGCAGTCTCTGTGCCCTTCCTGCAGCACCTTCCCTTTCAAATTACCTTCCATTAGATCTTGGATATACAGTGTTTTTTGCATGTTGTCTCCAGCCATATAGTAAGTACTTACTAAATAGATATTTATTATAGAATTGTACTCTTTCACCAAACAATGGGAAGTGGCTTGAGAAAGGGCTGAGGAATGGCAAGGTCAGAGGGCATGTTAGATGAAGAAAGGCTTCAGAGGCAAGAAGAGATGAAATGCTAGATGATCCACAAAAGGATTTTAAGAGTGGATATGCATGAAGGCAAGACCAAGAGCATGACCATCCCTGTATAGAGCTGAGGCAGAGTGGAAGAGCAGGTCTTGGGAGTTGCTAAAGGATGACATCACCATCACTGTCATAACATTATCACACGGCACTCAGCATAGTCATATCATTACCACCTTCACTGTCACATCACTTCCACCATCCCTGTCACATCACTGCCACAATTATCATATATGTCGATGTCTTCTAGGATAAGGTATGGAGGAGGAGCCCATGAGCCAGGTATTAAATTCATTGATAAAGGAAGAAGAGTGTCCTGGAGGTCAGTAGACAACAAACACAAGCATCTGGACAGGGTGATGAATTTGGATAGAGTGAACCTTGAAGGAGAAGAGATTGCTAAGTAATAGTAGTGGAAGGAGAGTCTGGAAGCAGCAGCGGGGAGTGACCGTGACAATGATAGTGATGTAAAAATGATGCTTGTGCTTCTATGCCAGTGATGATGGCATAAATGTGACCACGATGCAATGTGACCATGATTTGTTCTGATGATATGAGATTGAGCATGTTAGGAAGTCCTAGTGTTTATGGTACTGGTGGTAGTGTTGTGTCAGTGCTGATGGTGAAAATGTGACAGTGATCATTGTTCTGATGTGACCATGATTGTGGTCCTTCTGTAGCAGTGATAATGGTACTGATATGACAGTGATGCTGCTGTGGTGATATGAAAGTGACTGTGGTTCTTATGTGTCATAGCGAAGTGAGAATGGTGGGGGCCTGATGGGGGAATGATAGAATAGTGATAATGGTGGAACTGGGATGGTAACAAGATTTGACAATGATGATGGGGATGTGATAGCTATGAGGAAGGAAGGAAAGAAGGAAGGAAGGAAGGAAGGAAGGAAGGAAGGAAGGAAGGAAGGAAGGAAGGAAGGAAGGAAGGAAGGAAGGAAGGAAGGAAGGAAGGAAGGAAGGAAGGAAGGAAGGGAGGAAGGAAAGAAGGAAGGAAAGAAGGAAGGAAGGAAGGGAAGGAAATAAAAAAATTTATTAAATGCTTATTATGTGACAGATACTGCTAAGCCCTGGGGTATAAATATAAAAAAAGATAGTCTCTGCCCTCAAGGAGTTTGCATTCTAGTAGGAAAAGATAATACATAAAGGGGAATGGTGGCCAGGGAATTTTGTTCAGGGCCTCACAGAGATGACGAGTTGATGTATATTACATGTCCTTTCCCGAAATAATGGAACTCTTGACTTGATTACTGTGTCCAGACCAGGAGGTGGAAATTGGTAGAGCAGAAGGAGAAGGGATGGTCACTTAATAAAGCAACAATAATGGCACTGTGACAGTGGGGATGGTAGGGATGTGGAAATAGCGATGCAGATGTGAAACTGATATTATCACTAATTTCACAGTGTTGATGATGCCGATTTTGGGAATCTGCCAGGGAGAGTGGTGCTAATGGGACAGCGATGGTAGTGGTGATAAGACCATTGGGATAGTTGGGATATGGCAGCCATGATGTTGTTGATGGTGGTGATGTGACAGTAATGATAGGGATTCTATGACTGATAATTGGGCTGATGCACTGGTGAAGTGATGACAGGTGAGCTATTACTGATGGGGGTGATGTGACCATGATGACAGCCTTGATGTGACTGTCAATGAGTAGGTGACAATGAAGGTGGTACTGAAAGTAACAATGTGATAGGGATGATGCCATGGGTGGGTAGGATGTTGGTGGTGATGTGACCATGAGGAAGCTGCATTGGGACAGTGATGGGAGCATTTGTGTAATAGTGATCATGATAGGGGATATATGAAAGAGGAAGTTGACCATGAGTTGGATTTAACCATGAGCTGCACAGTCTTCAGCCTCGCTCTCTCTTCCAGAGCCATCCAAGTCCAATGGTGAGACAAAGTCAAGATGAATGGCAATGGCCCTGGGATAGAGAGGATGACCTTGGCATCTTCCATGTTTGACTAAGCTCTAAGTGCTTCATGGTTGTAATAAATTGTTCTCATTCACTCATAGTGCTGGAGGAAGTCTCCACATACTTGGGATAGACATCCCCCTAACTCGCTGATGGATTTGAAGCCTATTGGTTACCATCTGACAAGATGGTTTTCCAGGGTTTGGCCACTATGTGTGATACAGCTTCATGGAGCCACAGGTGGGAGCTGGGTGACAATTGGACACCAAAGGTGGATGAACAGACTTGAAAAGGGCTTGGCAAACCTTCAACCCAGATGTGCTAGTCCTTCTTAAACACCCCATGCACCCTGGAGGGAATATATAAAAAGACTCTAAAGGTAGAAAGCAGCTAGACCATAAAGAGCTTTTCACAGAGTAAACAAAGTTTATACTTCATCTCAGAGGCAGTAAGGAGCTATTACTTTTTGAATAGGGGTCAGGATGACATGGTCATACTTTGGCTTTATGGAAATCCCTTTGGCAGCAGGGTGGACGATGATTGGATGGGAAAGAGACTTGAGACAGAGAGGTCAATTAGGAGACTTTTGCAAGAGTTCAGGTAAAGAGGTGTTGAGAGGCTGAACAAGGGTGGTGGCTGGGGGAGTGGAGAGAAGGGGTCAGATGTGAGAGATGTTGTGAAGGGAGAAACATGACTTGGAGACTGATTTGGATTGGAAGGATGAAGGGAAGTGAGGAATCAAGGGAGATACTGAGGTTTTGAGTCTAGGAAATGGGAAGGCACCCTGTATATACAATAAGAGAGAAGGTGGGAAGAGAGATGGGTTAGAGGAGAAAGAAATGAGTTCTGCTTTGGGAAAATTGAGGTTGAGATGCTTCTGGGACACCCAGGAGGAAGCATTCAATAAGCAGTTGGTTAGTTGGGGGGAGAGGGAGAGAGAGAGAGAGAGAGAGAGAGAGAGAGAGAGAGAGAGAGAGAGAGGAAGGGAGGGAGAGAGAGAGAGGAAATATGTGTTGTCTTTTGCTTAGAATGTAAGCTTCTTGAGGGCAGAGACTGTCTCTTGTTTATATTTCTATCCCAGGGCTTAGCAGTGTCTATCACATAGTAAACATTTAATAAATGTCTTTTACTTCCCCTCTTTAAAAATCAAAGAATTAGACTAGATGACTTCAAGGTTCCTTCCAGCCCTAGATCTAGGATCCTATTGTGACCTTAGACAAGTCATTTCCCCTCCCTGGGTCATAGTTTCCTCCTCTATAAAATGAGGGGGTTGGGCTGCTGAACAAAGTTGGACAAAATCATGAAACCATATGAATTGAGTCTACTACTAATTTATGGTACATAATTTCGACTGGGCCCTCACCAAAGCAAGGTAATGCTTTCACATCCCCCTAATCAATTTACATCGATCCCATTCAATACAGCAGATTTTCTAAACCTCTTCATCCCTTCTCAAAATGTCTGTGGATCACCTTCCTCTCACCATTCACTAAGAGCTCTCTCTTTTTTCCTCCTCCTCAATTCACATCACTCAGATGCCTTCGCATACTATCTCCTCCTTCATCCTATCTCACACAGATGGCCCTTCTTGCTATGCAAACCCCTCTACAGTCACAAGTGAGCCCATCTTACCCTGTCTTCTTCAGCAGATTAACCCACTCTCACTTATCTTGAATCTTTCCTGCCTACTAACTACTTCTTTATAGCCAACAAAGAAGCCCATGTCCCCCCATCCTCAAAAATCTCACACTTGATCTATCCATCTCCACTATTTATCATACCATCTTTCTTTCACAGCTAACCTCTCACTCTTCCTTACTCAGTAGTCTGGCTTCTGACCTCATCATTCAGCTCAAGTATCCCTCTGCAAAGTTACCAACGAGCTCTAAATTGCTAAATCTAATGGCCTTTCCTCCATCCCCAGCAGCTAGGGGGCATGGTGGATAGAGTGCTGGGCCTGGAGTCAGGAAGACTTCAGTTCAAATCTTGCTTGAGGCAAAAAGGATTAAGTGACTTGTCCAGGGTCACACAACTAGTCAGTGTCTGAGGTCAGATTTGAACTCATGAAGATGAGTCTTCCTAAGTTTAGTCCCAGAATGAGTTCCATTTTGGACACATTGAGTTGGAGATGTCTACAAGATATTCAGTAGAGATCTCCACAAGGCAGTTAGAGATGTGAGTCTGGAGGTTAAGGAGAGAGATTAGGATGGTATAAGTAGATCAGGGTCGTAAATCTCTCAACTTTTTTTTTTAAGCAATTGGGGTTAAGTAACTTGCTCAAGGTTACACGGCTAGTCATTATTTATGTGTGGGTGCTTATTTTCTGAGGCCGGATCTGATCTCGGGTCATCCAAACTCCGAGGCCGGCGCTCTTACTCACTGCGCCACCTAGCCGCCCCTTTAGGGCAATTGGGGTTAAGTAACTTGCCCAAGGTCACACGGCTAGGTTTTTGTTTGTGTGGGTTAAGTGTCTGAGGCCAGATCCGAACTCAGGTCCTTCTGACTCCAGGGCCGGCGCTCTACTCACTGCGCCACCTAGCCGCCCCTAAATCTCTCAACTTTTGCATGCCTCTGTTTCCTCATCTGAAAAATGAGCTGAAGAAGGACATGGCAAACCAGTCCAATATCTCTGCTTAGAAAACCCCAAATGGGGTCATGGAGAGTCAGATGCAACTAAAATGACTGAATTACAACAATAAAATTCCAAACTTCCGTATAAATGTTGAAAGTACCACCTTCCTCCTGGTCACTCAAGATCAGTACCTAGGTGTCCTCTGCCACTCATCACTCTGATCTCTTCTCTACCCCCACCATATCCAATCTGTTGTCAAGTTCTGTCGATTCCACCTTCACAATATCTCTCCTATAAGCCCCCTTCCCTCCTCTGACACTGCCACCACCCTGGCCCAGGCCCTCATCATGTCTCGATGTACTATTTGCAATAGCTTTCTGGGTGGTCTCCCTAACTCTAGTCTCCCCACTTCAGTCCATCCTCCACTCAGTGATCTTTCTAAAGTGCTGGGGCCATCTGCAGTCACCGTGATGAATATCTATCTGGCCACTGGACCCAGATAACTCTGGAGGAGAAAGTGAGGCTGGTGATTTTGCCCAGCCCTCCCTCACTCCAATCCAAGTCAACTGCAAGTCATGTCATCATTTTCCTGATGCCATGGTCCTCTTCGAGAACAAAGGACAAACACAACCTTTCTAAAGTGCAGGCTAAATTACTACCCCCCCACAATTCAATAAGCTCCAATGGCTCCCCACCACTTCCATGATCAAATATAAAATCCCCTGCCATTTCAAATACTTCATAACCTGGTTCCCTCCTACCTTTCCAGTCTTCTTACATCTCATACCCTTCCTCCCACTCGGGTATTCTGTGATCCAGTGACACTACCCTCCTGTTGTTCCTCAAACACTATTCCCCATCTCCTGACTCCAGGCATTTGCACTGGCTGTTCCCCCCCACCTGGAATGCTCTCCCTCTTCACCTCCTCCTCCTCCTTCCTTTAAGTCCCTGCTAAAATTCCCCCCTCTAAGGCAAGCCTTTCCTTATTCCCCTTAACTTTAATTAACTGTGGATTATCTCCAATTATATTGTCTCTACCATAAGACTGTGTGAGCTGTTTGACAGCAAGGACTGGTTTTTTGCCTTTGCATTCCCAGCACTTAGCACAGTGCCTGGGAAGGAGTATAGGGAAGGAAATGAGCATTTAGTAAGCACCTACTGTGTGCCAGGCACTGTACTATGTGCTTTACAAATATTATCTTATTTGAATCCCCTGAAAGTTAGGTGGCACTTTTATCCCCATTTAACAGTTGAGGAAACTGAGGCAGACAACAGCTAGGTGACTTGGCTAGGGTTACACAGTTAGTCAGGTCTGAGGCCACTTTTGAACTCAGGTCTTCCTAACTCCAAGCCCTGCAATGCTTGTTGTCTTGCCTTGACTTGATAGACATAAGTTCCTGACTTAACTTCAGGGGCCATATAGTTCCTCCTTTTATAGAGGAGGAAACTGAGGCTCAAGGAGGGTCAGTGACTTATCAAGGACATATGTGGACAGTGTCAGAGCTGGGAATCAAAGCCAGCTCTTGGGGTGCCAAATCCCCTCCTCGCCTCTCCAGGCTAGAGCATGCACTCATTCAGGCTTAGACACATTTCTTAGCTCTCCCAGTCCTCTGAGGAAGCCGCCTTCCTCCCCACCCCAAGCAGCTTGAATTGGCCACTTTTTCCCTTTCCCTGACCCCACCCCCTCTGCCTCCAGTGGGGAGGGGGCAATGTGGAGAAATCGGATCCTTTTCCAATGATCTTTTCTGAGCACAGGGGGAGGGAGAGGACCTGGGACTTGCTGATGGACGGGACCTGGTGCTGAGGCCCCTTGCTGCAGTCTGCCTGGAGCCAACAGGGGTGGGGAGAGGGAGCTCTTGTTACAGAGGACCTCTTGCCCCCCCCCACCCCTTCCACAAGGCAGTTCAGCCACTTTTCCTGAGCCTGGAGAGAAGCCCTGAGAGGCTCCTGGCAACAGACAGGGGCCTTGTGCAGGGGCAGAGCCAGAGGGAGGCCTGGGCAGCCCATGACTAGGGGCAAGCAGGGGACAGGAGGCCAGTCCCTCCCCTACCTTTGAGCTAGAGGTGAGATGAAATGTTTGAACTCATCAAGAAAGGGCACAGAGCTGCCCACAATAAACTGCTGAGTATAGTGGGAAGAGCTGGAGACTTGGAATTCTCATACTCTAGGCATAGAGCTGGCAGCAACTTCAAAGGCCTTCTAAGTCCAGTGTCCTCATTTTGCAGAAGAGGAAACTGAGGCACAGGAGAGCAAAGGGACTTGCCCAAAGTCACACATAAAATCCTAGGTCTAGAACTGGAAGGTCCCTCAGAGGCTATTGAGGTCAATCCCCACATTTTACAAAGGAAGAAACCGAGGGAGTTTGAAATGTCTTGTCCAGGGTCTCACAGGTATAAGTGTATCAGAAGAGTTTGATTCAAATTCTGTCTCTGCTATTTACTGCCCATGAGATCTTGGGCAAGTCTCTTCCCATCTCTGTTTCTATGTTTCCCGTTTGTGAAATGAATTGAGGGGTTAGATTAGGTGTTTTGTAATACCACCTAAAGGCCACTAGATGGTGCTACAGTGGATAGCACACCAGGCTTGGAGTTCAAATCTGGCCTTAGATACCTACTAGCTTTGTGACCTTGGGTAAGTCACTCCACCCCATCTGCCTCAGTTCCTCATCTGTAAAATGAGTTGGAAAAGTGGCAAACCACTCCAGTATCTTTGCCACAAAAATCCCAAACAGGGTCATGAAGAGTCAAATGTGACTAAAACAACTGACCAACAAAAATGCCACCTAAAGCTTATGATTTGATCTTATGATCTGGTCACATCCTACACATCCTCAAGAATAAATTCAAAGGTCACTTCCTATTAAAACACAGAATCTGAGAGTTGGAAGGGACCTCTGAGGCCATATGATTGATTCTGTACTTCATATTACCAGTAATTTCTCCTCCAGTCTTCACTTGAAGATGTCTAGTGAGAAGGGAATCCCACTACCACTAGGCAGCCTATTTGATTTTTGTATGTTTCTAATTGCGATGAAATTTATCTTTACGTTGAGCTGAAATTTGTCTCTTTGAAGCTTACACCAATGCTCTGTCCTCTGTGGCCAAGAAGAACAACTTTAATCCCTTTTTCCAGGAGACAATAATTCAATGCCTTAAAAACAACTATCACATCCCCTCTATGTCTTCTCTTCTCTAGAGTAAATACCACCAGTTCCTTCAACTAAATTTTATAAGGTATCATTTTAAGGTTCTTCATTATCCTGACCACTTGTGTCAGGAAGAGCTCCAGCTTATCAATGTCTTTCCTAAAAATGTAGTATCCATATAGGGGCTTGACCTGACCTATTACTTGTATGTAGGAATGGGGAATTTCTACATGAGGAAACTCTCTACCAATGCAGGTCTCTATTTTAATACGTTACAATAATTGGGCTGATTTTAAGCTTAGGGGCAATATAATGACACCTAAAAACAAGTTTCCTCTTCTTCAGCTTTAGAGAATTTATTTTAGAAAAAAGGTTATGATTTAGGTCATAATAGCCCTGAGCCCCCAGTTGGGAAAATTCCACTACTTTTAAGCAGAGACTGGATTCTCCATCTTAATTTACATTTAAATATACTTCTAGTTAACCCCTGGTCTCTTTGTGGCCAAGGCAAAATTTGGGTTTGTTGGAAATGTTTTGGTAATGGAACTGTAGATTATATTATAGCCCCAGGACTTGGAAGAAGTTGGTGAAAGAACTGACCTTTTTCTTGGGACTTCCTTCAGTCCTTGACTACTGAGGCAGCTAGGTGGCACTGCAGTGGATAGAGTATCAGACCCAGAGCCACAAAGACCTGAGTTCAAATCTAGACTTAGAAACTTTATAGCTTTGTGACCCTAGGCAAGTCATTTCACACTGTTTGCCTCGGTTTCTTCATCTGTAAAATGAGCTGGAAAAGGAAATGGCAAACTACTCCAGTGTCTTTACCAAGAAAGCTGCAAATTGGGTCATAAAGAGTCAGACTTGACTGAAGAACAACTGAACAACAGCAACACTTGTGACATTAGCCTGGAGTCTTCTGCTCTGAGATGTTTCAAAGCCTGTAGCCCTCCTCACTATTGCATTTTTCTTCTATTGTTCAATTCTGCCTTCTCTTTCTCCTTCCATCAATTGTTTTGGAGCTTTCAGGTCTTGGCTCAGCTCTGTATGGTCTGCTCTTTCTTTTCCACTTCCAGCTTTCATAACCTCTCTCTCTCTCTCTCTCTCTCTCTCTCTCTCTCTCTCTCTCTCTCTCTCTGTCTCCTCTCTCTCCCCCTCCCTCCCTGCCTCTCTGTCTCCCTTTCTCTCTCTCTTTCTCTCTCCCCTCATCCTCTCTCCATCTCCTCTCTCTTTCTCTGTCTGTCTGTCTGTCTATCTCTCTGTCTGTCTCTGTCTTTCTCTCATTCGGTGATAGCTCCCTCCCTTTATACAAATTCCTTAAGCTTAACCAAGTATCTCACAGAATAGCTTTGATTGGTCCCAGAAGGTATTCAGACTCTGTTCACACTAGATTCTGATTGATCTATTCAATGAAGAAGTGTTTTCACCTACCAAAAGTCATTTCTTTTGAGTGTGTGGGATCATTTCCTGGTTCTAAGGCTGTCTCAGTATCACCTGTGCCAACTACCAGGCAGCCAGGCAGGCAACAAACATTTTAAGCATTTATGATATGCCCAGAGTTGCAGACAATGACTCAAATGTGTTCTGACCACAGTGGAGTAAAGCAGGGTTTTATCATCTTTTTCATTTTAGACCCCATGCTTCTCAAAGGATCTTCAGAATGAACGAACTCTTTGGGCTGCCTTTTGATACTATTGGTTCTATTGACCAGCCAAAATTGGGGGGAGGACACAAACTATTATGTAGCCACAGTTCCCCCATCTTGTACTTGGCCAGAGGTTATTTTATTTGTGTCTTTGTATTCCTAATGGCTAGCACAGAGCCTGGCACATAAGAAGCACTCAATAAATGCTTGTTGATTGAATGATTGATGGATTGAAGTTGATTTTTGAACCCATATATGATTTTTCATTAAGCCATGTTAAATATCATCTTATTAGATCTGGCCCAGTATTCTAGACTGTCAAGATCTTTGGTATCCTGACTCTTCTCCACGGAGTTAGCAATCACTTTCAGCTCTTTGGCATTTGCAAATTTGATGAGCATGCTACCAAGCCATTGACAAAATTGTTAAAGAAGCATTTCAACAAAGTCAGCCTTCTATTCCATCTGACATTGATCTAGACTTATTGGGTTTGGTCTTTCAACCAGTTTGAAATTGTCCTCACTTGGCTCACATATCTCCATTTTGTCCACAAGGATAATATGCTGAATACATATTGCTAAAATCCAGGTAATAATAATAGCTAACATTTATATAGAACGTACTATGTGCCAGGCACTGTGATAAACACTTTACAATAATTATCTCATTTGATCCTCACAACAACCCTGGGAGGTAAGTGTTCTTATTATCCCCATTTTACAGAAAGGGAAACTGAGGCAAACAGAGATTAAGTGACTTGACCCTGGTCATACAACTATGAAGCAGATGATGCTGGATTTGAACTGAGGTCTTCCTGACTCCAGGTCCAACTGCAGCACTGAGCTACCTAGCTGCCCCTAGATTAGGTAGATCATATCTATAGCATTTCCTTATCTACTCATTTAGTAAACCTGTCAAAAGAAGGAAATGAGGTGAATCTGTTATAACCTATTCCTGCTAAAGCCCAGAAAGTACTTTGTGACTGCTGCTTCCTTTTCTAGAGGTTTACTAGCCATCCCTTTAGTAATCTGATCTAGAATTTTTCCTTTATGAAGCATTCTCTGTTCTCTCCAACCTGGAAGTGATGACAGGGAGAAGGAAATGGCAAATCACTCCAGTATCTTTGCCAAGAAAATCCCAAATGGGGTCATGGAGAGTCAGACACCATTGAAATGCCGCCCTCTTTTCCTGATCTCACACTGCTGGCTGCTCCTCTTATACATTTATTATATTAGAATTTGTAGGGGCGGCTAGGTGGCGCAGTGAATAGAGCGCCGGCCATGGAGTCAGAAGGACCTGAGTTCGGAGCCGGCCTCCGACACTTAATCCACACACACTTAATCCACACAAACAAAAACCTAGCCGTGTAACCTTGGGCAAGTTACTTAACCCCAATTGCCCTAAAGGGGCGGCTAGGTGGCGCAGTGAGTAAGAGCGGGCCTCCGAGTTGGGATGACCCGAGATCAAACCGGCCTCAGAAAATGAGCACTCACGCATAAATAATGACTAGCCGTGTAACCTTGAGCAAGTTACTTAACCCCAATTGCTTATAAAAAAAAAAAAGAATTTGTATCCTGTGTATTTGTATATATCTTATCATCTTTATTAGATTATACACAACTTGAAGGCAGGGTTTTTGTCATTGTTAATCCCATTGTTATTCCATCGTTAACTGTAGTTCCCCTAGTACCTAGCTCTATGAGAGGCCGGCATAGTATAGTTAATAGAACATTGAACTTTCATGAAAGATAGCTAGTTCTCCTGCTTACTAGCTGTGTGACCTTGAGAAAGTAAATTTCCTGCTCTGAGCCTCAGTTTCCTCATCTGTAAAATGGATTACTTGTGATTACTACCTAACTTCCCAGAATTGTTGTGAAGATCAAAGTATTATGCTGGCTGGTGGGAGGAAGCTATAAAGAGGAATAAGATATAGTCCCTACCCTCCTAACAGCTTACAATCTAGTGGAGGTGGGGGATGATGGACAGAGGTTTCTTTTTTCCACTTGATTCTCCCATGTCCCTTCCAATTTTTAAGTAGGAAGCAGCCCTAGATCAGTCAACTTCGTAAAGGAGCCTGTGGCATAGTGTTGAATAAGGCAAGGTTGGGCAAGAGAGGCGAATGCCCAAGAATCTTTGGCTGGGCAGAACTCCCCAGAGGTCATTTAGCCCATTGGCATTTATCAATCCAGGTGAGACAGAAGGTTTCTTTACACTTCTACAGAGCCCCTCAAGATAACCCTGTAAACATCCAGGGGCACTTGTGGAAAGGAGTCAAGGCCAGTGGGGAGTAGGGAAACACAAGGCCTGGGGAGTTGTTGACGCATCTCAGTAGGGAAATGCATTCCAGACAAACACAATGCAATGCACTCTATGATTACCAGTTCAGTCTGAGTCAATCAACAGTGAAGTGGACAGAGGACAAAGGGCTCTAATAGGACTTCTCTCCACCTTTATCAGCAACAGAAGAAATCTTCTGGAGGAATCCTACTTTCCTAGCTTGGTTTCTCACTCTTTGCCACCAATACAGGGCTTTCTCATCCTGGAAAATCCCTCTGAGAGCCCTTTCTCCCATTGGTGAGGCTCTCCCAGGACCTCCATTTTGGGGAGGGGTCCAGGCCGGTCCTTCCTCTCCCTCCTGCTTTTGCTTCTGACTCTATGGACTTTGGCTACAAGCCCTGAGCAAGGACCTTACTCTTCCGCTCCTCCCCTCTCATCTTGGTTTAGGAGGTCTTCCCCCATTTGAATGTAAGCTCCCTGAGGGTGGGGATAGTCTTTTTGCTTGCTGGGGTATTCCCAGCGCTTAGCCCAAGGCCTGGCCCATAGTAAGGGCTTAATAAACATTTTTTGACTGCCTGAACCAAAAAACACACATGCACACGTGCATGCAAACACAGATTTATGCATGTTGTGGGCATTTCCCTAAGACTTCATTTCCCACAATAATGCTGAGAGAGGGAGAGAGAGAGAGAGAGAGAGAGAGAGAGAGAGAGAGAGAGAGAGGACAGACAGACAGACAGGCAGAGACCGAGAGAGTGACAGAGAGAGACACAGAGAGAGAGATGGAGAGAGGGGGGAGGGAGAAAGAGAGAGATTTTTTGCACTATGTTTCCCAGAGAACTGTGCCCTGTGACATCACTAGGCAAGTCTTTTGATTGATGGAGAGCAGTTATCTGGGGGACATTTAAAAAGTCAGCAGCTTGAGCCTGGGGGCAAGCTGACCTGGGAATTGAGTGACTTAACATGGGGAGCCTTGCCTTCCACACTGCTGGGAGGGGAGGCCCGTGTGGAACTCTGGCATCTGGGGCCAGGAGTTAGGGCTGGCCTGCAATACTGCAGAGCTAAGGTCAAAGGTTCTGGCCGGGTTCCAGTCTACTGGAAAAGTCTCAGGGCAGCAGTCCATTTGGCCGATGACAATACCACGCGCTTTAGGCCTTTACTGCTGGGACCCGGAGGTCCAAAGTCACTATCTGTCCAACATGCTGGGCCTCAGAGGGATTAAATGGGAATTCCATTATAATCACTTCTAGCAGCATTCAGCCCTCTTTCCCTCCTATTTTACAGGTGACAAAATGGAGGCTTGAGAAGGGAAGTGATTTCCTCGTGGTCTTAAATCTAAGAAGTGTCTAAAGGGCCAGGGGGCTTGAACATAGGACAAGTTGGCATTGAGGTGTGGCTTGGTCCCTCACTAGCAGGAAGCATGACTTTGGCTAAGTTCTTTCTAATGTCTGGCTCTCCGTTTTACTATCTGTAAAATGAGGTGTTAGGGGCGGCTAAGTGGCACAGTGAATAGAACACTGGCCCTGGAGTCAGGAGGAACTGAGTACAAATCCAGCCTCAGACACTTAACACAAAACTAGCCATGTGACCCTGGGCAAGTCACTTAACCCCAATTATCCTGCCTTCCCCCCTCCAAAAAGAAAAAAAAATGAAGGGTTAGAACAGATGACCTCTAAGATGCCAACTTGCTCATATATTCTATTGTTATAGGTGTTAAGATGTATGTGGATACAGACACACATACGTATATACATGGGTATGTATATGTAATATATACATGTGTATACACACATATATATCACATGCCTAAGTGTCCCATGGTAGCCATGACATAAACCTCTGGACCCTTCTCTCCAGCACACATACACACATACAGACACGTATAATACACACAGACACATGAACTTCTAATGCACAATCCAATCCCCGTGCATAAACATTCACACACATACACACACACACACACACACACACACACATTCATCATGAACCCAGACCAGTGTATCTCTCCAGGGCACACATGTTTTGCATGCACACAGAGACTCACAGACACCCAGTAGAGGCCGGGGGTGACTCAGCTCCTTCAGAGCAGCTGGGGGCTGGTGTTTGGGTTATTTCAGGCTTTGGGGGGTTCCTTTTTAGCCCTTGCAGTTGGTGTCTGTGATATAGAGAAGTCTGTCCTTCTCCCAGACAGGGAGGGAGGCTCACAGCCCTTTGTGGCCCCAGAATGCTCATTTCCAAAGCAGGAACTGCCGGTAGTGACAGGCCAGAAATGGTGGGGGGAAGGGGGAAGCAGATGTGTGCTGATCAAAGCAGTGTTCCCACCCCAGAATAGGTCCCCTCTTGTCTGCCGCCATAGCAATCAAAATAAACACCTCCACAGAGATGCACTGACCAAAGCAGGGAGGCAGTCTAAAGGGGAGGTCTCTTCCCCAGCTCCAGCACTCCATGTTTGACGTTCAGTGTTCTAAGACCCTTCCCAGCTCTGCCATTCTGGGTTCTAAGGCCCTTCCCAGCCCTGACATTCCCTGTTCTAAGGCCCCTCCCAGCTCTGACCTTCCCTGTTCTCAGGCCCCTCCCAGCTCTGACATTCCCTGTTCTAAGTCCCTTCCCAGCTCTGCCATTCACTGTTCTAAGATTCCTCCCAGCTCTGACATTCTGTGTTCTGAGGTCATTAATCCAACTTCCTCATTTTCCAGATGGGGAACCTGAGACCCAGAGAAGTTAAGTGACATGCTTAAGGTCACCTGTAAGGTCAATTTAGAGTTGAAAGGGAGCTCAAATGCCACCTAGGCCCACCTCCCTCATTTTCCAATAGCTAAAGTGGAAAATCAGAGAGCTTCATCAATCAACAAGCCTTAAGCACCTAATTATAACCCAGAAACTGAACTGGTCACTGAAACACAAAGACAAAATGCAAGGATCTCAAAGTGCTCACTTAATTTGGTCCTCTCCCAAAGTGTCTTTGGTCCCAAACTCTTGGAACCTATTATAGCCTTCCACCTCACAGCTACCAAGCTACTTTCCTCCACTTATTTACAGGCACCTCAAATACAATCTTTCCCAGGAAGTCCTCCATTATTAACCAATCATCCAATCAACAAACGTCTCCTTAGCCCCTGCTCTGTGCCAAGCACAGCACTAGGCACTGGAGATACAAGGACAAAACCAAAACATCCCTATCCATAAAGAGCTTAATGGGAGACAATGTACATGCACACGTGTATACACATACACATAGCCATGCGTATAATGTGTGCATGGGCATGCAATGTGTGCATGTATCACATGTATGTGTGTATGCACATGTGTGTGTATAAGGCTAGGGTGGAAACCATCCCTGGACATTTTAGCCTGATGTCTTAACTAGGTGATAACACATCTTTTTTTTAAAGCAATTGGGGTTAAGTAACTTGCCCAAGGTTTCACGGGCCAGTGTTTTTGTGTGGGTGTTAAGTATCTGAGGCCAGAACCAATCTGGGTCCTCCCAACTCCAGGCAAGCTCTTACTGCCCTGCCTAGCTGCCCCTGAGAACACATCTTAATCCATCAAATAATCAATTAAAAGACCTTAGACCAAGTGGGAAAAGTCTTGAAAAATCACTGGGTAAACTGAAATTAATGCCACATAAGGGGTCTCTTCCAAGCAGCTGTGGGATGTCCTTCCATCTTTTTGGTCCTCTATAAACAGATTGAATTAGCTGAAATGGAAGGTCGTGGGTTTTCCAGAAATTGGAGTGAGTGTGGCATTCTAGCTGAACTCCCTAATAAGGAACTGCCAGGGTCAGGGGGAAACCTCAGTGTCATCCTTGGTCAGATCTCTTTCTCAATGCCATACTCCTTCCCCCTTTCCTGGAGGCTCATCTTCCCATCTGTGTCCTAAATGGCATCCTTGGACCAACTGGTGGCAATGTCTACATCATTGGGAGCCAAGGACAGAATGGACTCATTGCTGGACCAGGAGCCAGCAAAGCAATTACGCTTTGCCTAAAGGGAATTTTTTTTCAATGCTCCACAAAGGGGAGAACAAGACTTCCTGCAACCTTTGACACATGTGCTCTCTATGCTTGTATCTACTTCCACCGGACTCTGTATGTCCTTGTGGGAGATTGTGTCACAGTCTTTGGCCGGGTGGGGGGGAGCATTCTGTACTAAATGTTCTTGGATAACCTTCATAAAGGCTCCTTTTCCAGAGCTACTTAAGGCTGGTTAACTAAATGATTCTCAGCTGAGAAACATTGGGGACAACATGGCAGTGGGGGCTCAAGTCAATGGCTAATATTAGAGAATCACATCTGACTCTTCAGGGGTACCCCTGGAATCCAGAAGGAAATATGCAGCCAAGCTCAGAGATCTGAATTATCAGTGGGAGTGGGAGCAGGAACTGGGGTAGGTGTCCTCAGAACTCATATGGGCCACACACGTATATAGGCTTACCTTGTTCTAACACTCTTTGCCTTACTACACTTCTCAGATGGTGTGTTTTTTGCAAAGTGAACACCTGTGACAACCCTTTGTCTATCAGCACCATTTTTCCAACAGCATGAGTTCACATCATGTCTCTCTGTGTCACATTTTCATAATTCTCGCAATATTCCAAAGATTTTTATTATAATATTTGTTATGAGATCTGTAATCAGGGATCCTTTATGTTACTGCTGTAATTATTTAGGGGCACCATGAATTGTGCCATACATGACAGTGAATTTAATCAATACATGTTGTATATGTTCTGACTGCTCTACCAACTGGCCTTTCCCCATCTCCCTTCCTCTCCTTGGGTTTCCCTATTCCCTGAGACACAACAATATTGAGATTAGGCCAATTAATAACCCTATAATGGTCTCTAAGTGTTTAAATGAAGAGACAATTTTTGTGGCAAACTTCATTGTTGTCTTACTTTAATTGCCACAGCTGTCCCAACCTTCAGTAGCCATCGCCATGATCCAATAGCAGCCATCGACATTGAGGCAAGACCCTCTACCAGCAAAAAGATTGTGACTCACTGAAGGCTCAAATGATGGTTAGCATTTTTTAGCAATAAAATATTTTTTAATTAGAGTATATAATTATTTAGACAGAATATTATCATACACTTACACTACGGTATAGTGTAAACATAACTTTTATATGCCCCGGGAAACCAAAAAGTCGTGTGACTTGCTTTATTGCAATATTTGCTTTATTGCTGTGGTCTATAACCAAACCCACAAAATCTCCAAGATATGCTCATATACAAAATAGATCTTTTCAGCTACACTACCAGCTGAGGGGCATCCAGAAATGATTTATGGAGAAGGTGATGTTTAAGCTGAATCTTGAAGGAAGTTAGGGATTCTGAAAGGCAAAAGGGAGGAGCAAGTGCATTCTAGGCATAGGACACAGTCAACACAAAGGTATGGAGATGGAAAATGAAGTGCAATGTGTGAAGAACAGTAAGGAAGCCAGTTGGATCGGACAGTTAAATGTGTGAAGGTGATAATAAATTTGGGAAAGAGTATAGAAGATAGATTATGAGAGGCTTTGAATGTCAAGCATAAGAGTTTATATTGATCCTAGAGGGATTTGTTTTCAAATAGAGCTTAGATACAAGAGTGGAATCAAAAGGCCTTCCATGGGCCTTTATGTACTTAAGCAACAAGTTGTGTCAATAAAGAAGTGTCAAACAAATAAATGAGTCACACAGATTTGTTTATGAAAATAGGTTTAAGATGAATGAGGGGTGGGGAACCTGTGGCCTCGAGGTCACATTATGGCCTTTTAGGTCTTTAAGTATAGCCCTAAATTCACACTTTGGATTCAATCAAAAAGTCATGTGTGAGGACCTAGAGGACCACATGTGGCCTCAAAGCCACAGGTTCCCCACACCTGGACCAGGTCATTGCCATCAGAAATTGCTTCATTTTTGTCCTTAAAGAGCATGGATTTAATGATCAATGGAGATTATTCAAGAAAATGGTAGAAGGTACCTAACACACCACAGCAACCTCAAAAAAAATTTAGCACCTATTCAATACTTGGCAAAACTTGACCTGGGAGCCAAACTATTAATACAGATCTCACAATATCATTGAGAACTTGACCAGTACTGGAACTGAAACGTTAGCACATATTGAATGGCTGGTCACAATTACACAGCCCTAGCACTGTTCCATGAAAACTTAGAGACAACTTTTGAAATAGATGTTGCCATACCAAGTACTTATAATCTCCAGGTTGCATGGAACAAAATGTTTCCAAAATGTAGAGACTGAGAAGAAGAATTCAAAACTGTGTAGATCAGAAGTCATCCCCATCATCTTGTCTACTATTTTAGCTCTACCCAGGATGCTTTTAGTGAATCTACAGAAGATAAGCTTACATCACAATACTCTTATTCAATTACAAAAAGCTATTGTATCATTCAGCTGATGATTGTGAAACAGAGTAGAATCAAGCTAAGTGCCAGATCTGTGATTTTGTTGCTATAGGCTGCATATAGGATTCCCTCTATGAATGCAGGCTGGCACCTTCTCTATAACTTTCAGTCTTAGAGAGGTACCTAGAGGACTGAGAGATGGCAAAATGACAAAAGGGTAACAAACAAATTGGTGATCTGTGCCAGGATTGTCTCTAGCTGATCTCCATATAACGAGAGGAGAGTAATTTTTCTATAATAATATCAGTAATGATAAACAATGATAGTTCCTACTTCTATGCGTATCCTCACAGTTTACAGAACATTTTGTGGCAACCCCTCTGTGAGGTTAGTAGTACAAGGATTATTATCACTATTTTACAGTTGAGGAAACTGAGGCCCACAAGTTGCTTACCTAAGTCCATTCAGGTAGTAAGCTACAGAGCTAAGGCTAGATTCCAAGAACTCTGCCTTTGAGTTCAGTGCCACAGCATGGTGTGGCCCATGCATCACCTTCCAGCTTGGATTGAGGAAGGTGCTGGTGTCCCTCCATTCCTACTGAATCTATAAAGCATCACTTCAGCCAATTTTGGCAGCTTCCAGACTCCTTAGACCCTTGCCCATGCCCATCCCTGCTGTTTATTTTTTATTTTTTTGCTTTTTGGAGGGGGGAGGGCAGGGAAATCGGGGTTAAGTGACTTGCCCAAGGTCACATAGCTAGTAAGTGTTAAGTGTCTGAGGCTGGATTTGAACTCAGGTCCTCCTGACTCCAGGGCCAGTGCTCTATTCACTGCAGCACCACCTAGCTGCCCCTCATCCCTGCTTTTTTTGAACCATTATGGCTTTTGGGAACATCTTTTCCCTGCCCATACCTGGGCCTCTCTCTCTCTCTCTCTCTTTGATTTTCGGAGGGCAGTTGGGGTTAAGTGACTTTATCAAAGTCATACAGCTAGTTTTGTGTTAAGTGTCTGAGGCTGGATTTGAACTCAGGTCCTCCTGACTCCAGGGCTGGTGCTTTATTCACTATGCCACCTAGCCGCCCCTGGGCCTCTCTTTTCATTCCAGGAACTGCATTAAGGAGCGGAAATGACATTGGACTGAGTATCAAAAGACCTGGGATTGAATACTGGCTGCTATGTACTAGCTGTGTGACTTTGGGTAAATTATTTTACCTCTTCCTAAGACAACCACAGACAGGGGGCTCCAGTCCCATGAGCAGAACCTGAAGGGAGTCATTGATCCTACATGAAAGATCAGCACAGCATCTGATGCCACTCCAAAGTGACCCTCCTAAATAGCAGTAGAATAATGCCATCACTTCTACATCCAAAGAGCCATGGTGGCTTGTCTCAATCACAAGCATGGCTGGGCTCTTGGTACCACTGTCTTGTATACTGTTTGGTCAAATACTGGCTGTGCCTACCATTATGTCAAATAGGACTCATATAGAGTTGGGAGGGAAAGGGAAAAAGGCATATTATACTCCTGTTAGATGCTGAGCACTGTGCTATGCACTTTCCAAATATTACCTGACCCTCACAACAACTTGGGTGTTGTTATTATCCTCATTTTACAGTTGAGGAAACTGAGGCAGACAGAGGTTCAATGACTTGTCCAAGGTCATACAGCTAGTATGTGTGGGAGGCCAGATTTGAACTCTGGTCTTCTTGACTCCAGGCCCAGTGAACCACCTAGCTGCCTCAAAATCTAAAATTCTGTCTTCAGTCCTGCTCAATTTGTGTTGACAAGATTAAAAAAGGCCAAATCAGAGACCAGTAATGATTCAAAAAAGAATAAAAGATCTTCACTTGAACTGAAAGATCTTTAAAAAAACCTTTTGCGTGAAATGTTTTCAAAATATACTCGTTTTATGGAATGATTTTTCACTGAATGTTTATTTTTTCTTTTCAAAGAGATCTTGTTTTAGGGGTGTGGCCTACACTCAAGGTCAGCCAATATTTGGACCATAACTCTGTTTCCTGTAATTGCTTACGAGGGACACAGTTACTGGCAGCTGGCCCCGAGCTTTCTCAATGAAGCCACGGAATATGGCTGGTCTCTTTTCTTGCTTCCACGGTGGCCACTGTTGTTGGTCCCACATGGACTGGAGCCCATGTTGAAAAGCTGCGTGAGTTTCTCTTGCATTACCAAACCCCACCCCAATCCACATACCAAGTTCACTTACCTACGTCCTTCTGTTCCTCCTCCATCAGGAAACGCTGAAAACAAAACAAGGAGAGAAATGAAATTCACTTCCTTTGCCTTGACAGCTCAAGCCCCTGTGCTGCTTTTGCTCCTAATCAGAGATCTCTCTGAATCCAGGGCTTATTGACGTTCTGAGCAGTAGGAGGCCATGTTTTATTTATTTATTTATTTTCCCTTTTTGGAGTAGGGAAGGCAGGGCAACTGGGGTTAAGTGACTTGCCCAAGGTCACACAGCTAGTAAGTTTTAAGTGTTTGAGGCCGGATTTGAACTCAGGTCCTCCTGACTCCAGGGCTAGTATTCTATTCACTATGCCAGCTAGCTGCCCAGGAGGCCTTATTTCAAGGGAGGAATTAGTGTTAGTTTACTGGCCATGTAGGTAGCATGTAAAGACTAGTTCATACAGAGCCAGAAAAGCCTGAGTTCAAGTCATGTGTGACCCTGGGAAAGTCATTTACTCTCTCACTGCCCCAGAACCTTTCTTCTTTTTTTGGTACTTTTAAAATGTATTTACTGTTAGTTTACAACATTCAGTTCCTCAAGTTTTTGAGTTCCAAATTTTCTCCCCCTCCCTCCCCATGGCAGCATGCAATCCAATATAGGTTCTGCGTATATCTTCACATTAATCAAGTTGTAAAGAAGAATTATAACCAGTGGAATGAATAACGAGGGAGAAGAAACAATACAAAACAAAATGAAAGAGAAAGAGAGCCACTAGTTTGCATTCAGACTCCATAATTCTTTCTCTGGATTTGGATAGCCCAGAACCTTTCTAAAACTGTATGTTGCAGGACAGGGGCCAATCCGCATTGGAAAGGGGCATTTTCTCACTGGGAGTTCCCTGTACTAACAAAATTGCAGGTCCAGACCCATCTCCCCCTAAAAAAAATCCATGGCATATAATCGATCATCTTGGAAATAGATGTAGTTCATCATGCCCATACAACTGCCTTCAGGCTAGAAAACGCCTGATGTTAATAACAGTTCACATTTCTATAGTGTTTGAAGACCTTCCTTTACAATAGCTTTGTGAGGAGACTGGAGCTTTTGTCCATGGTCACGCAGAGGCAGGATTTGGACCCATATCTTCTGATAGCAAACACATTGCAAACATAGCATTTCTCAGAATTACAGTACTCTAGCCCCATTATTAGAATCACTAATTCTTGGGGTGGCTAGGTAGTGCAGTGAATAGAGCACCAGCCCTGGAGTCAGGAGGATCTGAGTTCAAATCCAGCCTCAGACACTTAACACAAAAATTAGCCATAAGACCTTGGGCAAGTCACTTAATCCCAATTGCCCTCCAAAAAGCAAAAAAAAAAAAATCACAAACTCTGAAAGCTCCATCAGACCTTAGAAATCTTTCAGGCCAACCATGCCTTTTTACTGAGAAGAGAAGGAAATAGAGACCCAGTTCCCAATTCTGATACCTCTCAACCCTCATTATCTATCTTTTTTTTTTTTTTTGGAAGGCAATTGGGGTTAAGTAACTTGCCCAAGGTCACACGGCTAGGTTTTTGTTTGTGTGTTCGTTAAGTGTCTGAGGCCGGATCCAAACTCAGGTCCTTCTGACTCCAGGGCCAGCACTCTATTCACTGCACCACCTAGCCCCCCTCAACCCTCATTATCTAGGCAATGTCTGCTACTCTAAGAGAATACTTGGCTAAGTTGAATTTTTTCCAAGAAATATATTTTATTGATTTTTTTTTCATTGACTACATTTGCCAATGGATCCCTCCCAGACAACAATTGTGTTTAGTCATTTTGCTTGTGTTCAACTCTTTGTGACCCCATGGACCATTGCTATCCATGGAGTTTTCTTGGCAAAGATACTAGAGTGCTGTGCCATTTCCTTCTCCAGTGTAATGATTAGGGCAAACCGACGTTAAGTGATTTGCCCAAGGTCACACAGCTAGGAAGCTTCTGAGTCTAGATTTGAACTCGGATCTTCCTGACTCCAAGTGTTTGAATCTTTGATGAGGGCAGAACTACAAAGGATATGGGTGGGGCCAAAGAGGGGAGAACCAATCAGGAGAGGGGAAGGGACCAGCTGACAGGAGAACTGTCCCTAGAAAGGGTAGCAAATAATGTGGTCAAGTTTGGCCCCAGAGATGAAAAAGTCAACCTCCCTTTCTTCCTTGCTGAGGTGATATGCTAACAGAGTCTGTCCATGAAGTAAATCTACTGGTTTTTTTTTATTACAAGGGAAGGAAACAAGATAAATGAAGGTGATGTTTAAAAAAACAGACTGCAACAAACAATGAATTTCAAGGAAGGAAGGAAGGGAGGAATGGATGGAGGGAGGGAGGGAGAAAGTAAAAAGAAAGAGTGGAAGAAAGAAAGAAAGAAAGAAAGAAAGAAAGAAAGAAAGAAAGAAAGAAAGAAAGAAAGAAAGAAAGAAAAAGAAAGGAAGGAAGGAAAGAAGGAAGGAAAGAAAGAAGGAAGGAAGGAAGGAAGGAAGGAAGGAAGGAAGGAAGGAAGGAAGGAAGGAGGAAGGAAGGAAGGAAGGAAGGAAGGAAGGAAGAAAGAAAGAAAGAAAGAAAGAAAGAAAGAAAGAAAGAAAGAAAGAGAAGAATTAAGGCAGAATAAATCAATAAATAGAAGGAGAAATAAGTGTTGGTGTGAAAGGAAGGCCATGGAATAACTGCTGACTTTGGTGCCAGATGGCCTATGTTTGAGTCCTATTTCTGCTAAGATGAAGCTTTGTGACTGCAGTAAGGGTGTAGGCCTCAGTTTCTTTCTTTCTTTTTTTTGAGGAGCCTCAGTTTCTTTCTACGTAAAATGATGACCAAGGGACTTTCTAGCTCTAAATTCTATGCCCCTCCTACCAGTCTCCTACCTCTGCAAGGAAGAAAGGGAAGTCTACTTTCTCGTCTCTTCTGTGGGGCCAAGCTTGCTCACACATAACTGTACTTTCTAAGGAAACCTCCCCCATAAGCTAGGAAAGAGTGGGTCTCAGGGAGACAACACAGGAATCAGTGGGAGATATTTCGGGGAGTTGCTATTCACAATTGTCCTGTCTAAGGCCCTGGTCCCCTTGGTGTCATAGAATCATAGAGCCAGAAGAAACCCCAGAAACCACCTTGTCCAACCTCATTATTTTATAGATGAGGAAACTGAGGCACAGAGAGGCTCTACAAGGAATCTCAGAAACTACTAGTACACCCCTTCATTTTACAGAGGAAACTAAGGCAACCAGGTAGTAAGTTTCAAAGGTAAAATTGGAATCCAGGTGACTTGCCCTCCTGCTACCTCAAAGTGGCCAGGATCCTTCTGAAGCTGGCTAATCTCTCTTCGCCATCTCCCAAATAGACATGGCCTACTTGGTTTGGACCCAGACTCTGGGGCTGCTACGAAACAGACCTGGTTCCTGGGAAACAGTGCAGTGTGGGCTATGTGGCCCTGTGCTCAGATGAATGAAATTCGTTTGTGGAATAATGAATGATCATTTCAGGGTTGGAAACACAGGTGGGAGACAGGGGGAAGCAGGAGAGAGTCAGAGAAAAGCAGGTAGAACTCATTCCCAAGAAAAAAGACTCCAGGAGGCAGAGAAGGGTCATGAGATCACACACACATACACACACCGCACAAGCACACATACACACACATGCATATGCAACATGCACGTGTGCTGTGTGCGCACACACTTACACATGATAAAAACACATGTGCACACATGCAGGCACACCACACAAACATGTGTGCACATATCACACAAACACACATGCACACATGCTCACATACCATGCACACATGAAAGTACCTCAAAGACCAGCTAGTTCAGCTCCATTTTACAGATAAAGAAACTGAGGCCCAGAGAAGTGGGATGACTTGCCAAGGTCACCCATGGGGTCACTGATGGAGAGGGAAGGGTCATCTAGTCTACCATTCCCTCCCCTCCCCATTTTCCAGAAGAGGAAACTGAGTCCCAGTGAAGTGAAATGACTTGCCCAAGTTCACACAGACAGCAATTTGGGTAGAAAAGACCTTGCTGAGTCAGGCTGGACTCTAGAGGTGGTGATGGATGCCCTAGGTGGGGCCTCCTCGGCTCCAGCATGGTGGGGGGGGGCTGGCACTGACCCTATCCTTGTTGCACTGAGTCTCTAGGGAAGACTGAGAGCTTTCAGCCCAGTTGGGCTCCTTCCCGGCTTCCTTCCCTACCCCAGTGCCACGGGGCCCAGGCTTGGGGCCACGGTCACAAGACCACATTCTTCACATTCCGGCAGCTCTGGCCACCAGCCCACCTCCCCCAGCCTTAATATGCAGCATCACAGAGAAATCTTTATTCCCAGCCATGGGCTTGCTTTTCCCTACCTCCCCCAGGCCCCAGCAGCCTCCCACAAGCACAGGCCAGGTCTAGTGTGGGGAGAGGTCCCTGGACTCAACATGACCCCACAGAACTACCCCTTTGGGGTCTGCAGTCCCTCTCTGGCTGACCAGAAGTTCAATATACATGTGTAAGTGTGTGAGTGTTTGGGGAATCCCCGAGACTCTCCAAAATGGGCCAGACACCATCATCTTCCCTCCCACACAAGCCCCTCTTCACTACCCCACATCAACTGAGCACCATAACCCAAATCCCACAGGTTGGAAGCCTCAGTATCATGTCTGATGCTTCCCTCTCCCTTGGCCCCTCCGGACACTGTCTCATTGAATGATTCTGGGACAGCTCTGGTTTCATCTCCTCCTATCCATTCATTGGGCCCCCCTCCCTAATTCAGAACCTTATATCTCTCACCTGGACTGTAGTAGACAGCCTCCTAAGTGGGTTCCCTGCCTCTGTCTCTGGGCCCATTCTTCACAGAAATTCGAGAATAGCTTTTCAAATGAGGCACTATGGTATAAGGGCAAAGAACATTGGGTCTGGGGACAAAGGACCTGGATCTCCCACCTCTTTTCCTTACTGTCACCTTGGGAGACTCACTTCTGTAGAGGAACCAACATATTTGTCCTAGGCAGAAAGCTAAACAACCAGAGATTTTGTTACTAACAGTATGAGTAAGGTAGAAAGGTAGAACAAAAGCTTCACATGTTCCTTTTGTTCTTGCCCCAGGAGCATTATGGGAGCTGAGGAGAGCCTCTTTGCACTAGCCCTCACACATTTCCTGTGGGATTTTGTTGAGCAGAATACCTGAAATGGGTTTTGACAATGTAGACTGATGATCAGGAATTTAGAAGGAATTTTCTAACCCCAAGTCAGATAGTTGACTGGGTCCAGGAGGGAAAAACAGCAGGGGGGGAAATAGTAAAAAGATGGAAGGGAATAAGCATTTATATAGTGCCTACTGTGTGCTAAGTGCTTTACAAATATAATTGCATTTGATCTTTACAACAACTTTCAAAGAGGTATTGTTATTATCCCTATTTTACAGCTAAGGAAACCGAAACAAACAGAGGTAAAGTAATTTGCCCAAGTTCACACAGCTAGTATGTGAGGTCATATTTGAACTCAGTTCTTCCTGAATCCATGCCCCATGATCCTAGCTACCTCAAAGAACAGGTTTAAGCTTACCATGGGAGTTTCTGTTGTTGTTTTTTTTCCTAGTTGCCTGGTGTAGGTCATACACTAAAACAGTTTTAGTTCTCCCCCTGCCAGGGAGAGGTTTACTAGTCATTACATCCCAGGAGATGGTAGCAGAGAGCAATTCAGCATTCATGAGACTAGTAGGGTGGCTAAAATCCTACAGAGACGTCACAACAACCCAGAAAGAATAGTGTGATGGCATCAACAACCCTGGGAGGTAGTTGCTCTTATTATTCCCATTTTGCAGATGAGGAAACTGAGGCAGGCAGCAATGAAGTGACTTGCCTAGGGCCACACAGCTGGCAAGTGTCTTAAGTCATATCTGAACTCAGGTCTTCCTGATTCCAGTGCTCTGTCTACCACACCAAACTACCTCTAATAAATAACAATTGATAAATGCTTGTTGATTAATTGGTTATGTATCTTGTATATATCTATTTATGTACACATCTCCCCCATTAGAATGTAAGCTTCTTGAGGGGAGGGACTTTTATAAAAAATCTCCAGCCCTTAGTATAGTGCCTGGTGAGTAGTAAACACAAACTGATTAACTGACTAGGCCCCTTCTTATGAGTGCTTTCTGGTACCTATCCTTTCCCCTTCCTCTTCCTCCCATGGATTACTCTGGGAGAGGGGACCCCATGTGTACATAGTAGGAGGGGCTGAATCCTTCTTGTAACTTATCTTGCTCTGTTGGTTCATTGAATGTTTTCCACTTCAAACCAATGTAACCTTTCTGATTGGCCCATGAAAGTAAACACAAGGCTGGGGACTCTGGGGCTATGTTGAGAACACTTGAAAAGTGGATGTTGACCTGTAAAGTACCTTAAACCCAAGGATAGCTTTTTCGGGGCTCACACGTGAGGGGTATAGCACAGCTTATCTTTCTAAGCCTCAGTATTTCCATCTATAAAATGGAGGGACTGGGGGGGACGACTATTTCCACTCTAAATTCATGATCTGAGGTGTCAGGGTCATCAGCTTGGCCTGGGGCTCCTAGCCAATTTTGTCTTTTCTCACACAGCAGCCTGCCTTTCCCCTGTCCCCACCTCCTGCTCCAGAGCTGGGGTTTAATTTGTCTCTAAACCCCAGGGTCCACTCCCCACAACCTCTGCAGCAGGGGCAATCATGAGGAGGGCTGCTTCGTGGAGTAATCCAGGAGCATCTTACTTCCTTTCATACTGGAAAGATTCTCAAGTAAGCTCTCCATGCTACTGGCCATTTGAAGAACTCCCAGAGTTCCCTGAGTCCGCTGGGGGCCCTTCGCTTGCAGTTACTTAGCCCATGCTGGCAGCAGGAGAGGCAGGTTGGCACAGTAAAAAAAAAAAGCAAGGGAGCTGGGAATCATGCAGACCTGGGTTCCAATCCTGTCTCTGCTACTTATTAGTTGTGTGACCTTGGGCAAAACCCTGCCCCTCTCTGGGCATCACTTTTCTCATATATAAAATGAGGGGATTGGACTAGATAATCTCTAAAACCTCTTCTCTTTTCAGATCCTCTGATTCTATCATCTTTAAATAATGTTTGTAGATATTTTACATTTTCAGGTTGTAGGCAATAGAACATTTACCCAGAAGTCTTAACTCCCTTGGGACTAGCCAGGACTAGCCTACTCCAAGGTACCCTTGTTGCTGTTGTTGTTGTTGGAGGCAATTGGAGTTAAGTGACTTGCCCAAGGTTACACAACTAGTAAGTGTCTAAGGTAAGATTTTAACTCAGGTCCTCCTGACTCCTAGCTGCCCCACCCTTGCTGTTGTTGTTCAGTCATAGCCCCATTTGGGGTTTTCTTGGCAAAGATATTGGACTGGTTTGCTATTTCCTTCTCCAGCTCATTTTTACAGATGAGGAAACTGAGGCAAATGGGATAAGGTGACTAGCCTAGGGTCACACAGCTAGTTAGTGTCTGAGGCTGGATTTGACCTCAAGTTTTCCTGACTTCATGTCCAGTGCTTTATCCACTGTAGCACCACCTAGCTGCCCTCAGTACCCTCAGACTTAGCCAAAGGGGTTTTAACCAAATCCTCTTGGTTCAGGTATTTATGACAAGCTGAAAGAGACAGGGAAGAATGAGGGTTCTTCTCATTCATAGCCAGTCTCCACATCTCATTCTCTACCCAAACCACCTGGGAAAGGGAGGGCCATAAGTCCACCATCATCAAACTGTCAGTCTGCTAGCATTTATTAGGCACCTACTATGTCTCAGGCACCATGCTAAATGCTAAGGATACAAAGAAAGGCAAAAGACAGTCCCCAATCTCCAGGAGCTTATGGTTAATCAGGACTCCAGTCCTCTCCCCAAAAGGCCTGTGTAGTGAATTCAGGAACAACACCCATCTGTATATAAAATTTGTTTATGTGTTTCTCTGCTAGGATCATTGAACCATAGGGCCCTGGATCTAGAAGGGCCTTTCAAGACCAGTTAGTGAGAATCCCTCATTTTATAGTGAAGGAAACTTTAAAAGGTTAAGTGACTTACCCAAGGTCACATGGGTAAGTCAGCATCTTGCCGAGTTCCTTTGCCAGTTCCTTTGCCCCTAAATCTAACAGTCCTTCCATTGCACTTTAAGGGACACAAAGGGCTTTCCTTACAACAGCCTTGACAGGAAGGTAGTATTCTAGTATTACTATTTCTATTTTATAAGTAAGAAAACTGAGGGGCGGAGGGAGAAAATAAGAAGAACTCATTTTATGACACTGTAACACCTCTGGGAGATAAGTAGTAAAAGCATTTACTATGCCCATTTTATAGATGAGAAAACTGAGACCTAGGTAAGGTAACAAGCCTGAGGCTATTGTTGTTTGTCCTATGTTCTCAAAGAGGACCATGACATCAGGAAGGTGATGCCATGACTTTGCAAGTGAATTGGATTTAAGTGAGGCAGGGCTGTGCAAAGACACCAGCCTCACTTTCTCCTCCAGAGTCATTTGGGGCTAGTGGCCAGATATAGGTTAGGACGACTGGGAGTGACCTTGGCATTTTTAGAGGCACAGAGCTAGGGCTCCTGATGCCAAGTCCAAAGGACCTGGGTCCAAATCCTACCTCCCTTTGACATGCATGGCTTCAGTGACCTTGGGTAAATAATTTGACCTCCCTAAGCCTCAGTTTCGTCATCTGTCAAGGGGGGTGGTAATCTAAATCTGTGGTATCTCAGAATAGACGGGAGTGTTCAAGGCTCCTCTAGAGCCTTTCATTTTACAGATGAAGAAAGGTCTTTCGACCACACAGCTAGTAAGCTACTGGTAGAGTGAGGACCAGAACGCAAGTTTGCAAATTATCCATGTTCCACTCAAAGAAATTCCTCCAGCCCTTGGCTCATCTCCCTCAGGGCCTAGAGCCTTGGCAGGGCCTTCACAGAGTGCTATACTAACTATATGCTTGCCCTCTCTCCACTTCGGTCAAGCCCAACTGCCTGTAAGTCAGTTTGCCCCTGGCCCAGCCTCCCACTCCCTTGGCTCTTCTGGGGCTTTCTCCCTCTTCGCTTATCTCCCCCTCCTCCACCCCCACCCCAGGAACCCAAGAGCTGGGGGTTGGGGGGTAAGGGCAGAAGATGGTTTCAGCAGCTGCAGCCCCCAGGGGGATTATCTCTCTGGATAATCTGAGGGATATCACATCCCAAATATTGAATTTTCCCATCAGCCAGCCAGGACCCTTCTTCCTGCCCTGAATTTGGAGGCACCACTTTGGGTGGGGGGAGGGATCTTGGTGGGGTTCTTTGGGAGGGAGGGAAGATGTGATGTCTTGGGTGAGGTTGGGGAGGAATAGATTCAGAACCAGATCTTGGGTAGTTGAGGGACTGGGCAAGACCTACAAATCTCCTTCCTGAAAATGGATCATGACGCCATCATCCATTTTTACAGCCTCCAAAGTACTTTGATTCACAAATTCAGAATTACTGGCTGTTAGAGGCCCAAGACAGGTCCAAGAGTGGGCCCTGTGTAGTTTTTCTAGTGCTGGATTCTTCTCAGTGACCCCCTTTTGTACACAAACATTTGCACTCAGTCTCCTAGACACCCCTGCTTTTGCTTATCAAAGACTTTATTTTTCTCTCTTCAAAACAAGATATTTCTGGGTGGCTAAGTGGTTCGGTGAATAGAGCACCAGCCCTGGAGTCAGGAGGACCTGAGTTCAAATCTGGCCTCAGACACCTGCCACAAAAATCTAGCTGTGTGCCTTGGTCAAGTCAACCCCAATTGCTCTATCTTCCCCCCTCCAAAAAGGAAAAAACAAAAGAAACAAGATATTTCAGTTAAAGGGTTCAATTTTATGTAGGTCCCTACCTTCAAGTCTCTTGTACTATTGTACCATTTTCAAGGAATTTTCCAGTATTTATTAAGCCCTTTCTATGGGCCCAAACTCCCACCTTCCATTGGCCCTACTTTCTGTTTTCTGTGTACTCCTGGGGGAGGGGGCGTCACAGAATCCAACTGACTGCAGCATTGTATTATGGGATCCCAACAGGACCATTGCTCCTTCTGTTTCCCAGAAATCCCTTTGATGGACTCCCAAGTTTCTGTTGGTCCCATTTTCTGCCTTCTTCCCTCCCACTCCTGAGCTCCTCATGGGAAGTCACATAATAAGGCTGAGCACAGCATTATGTTATCAGATCTCAGCAGGGCCCCTGCTGTTTCTGCTTCCCAGCAGGCCCCTTCCTCTTCCTCCATGGACTCCCAACCTTGGATTGGTCCCACTTTATGCCTTCTCCCCTCTGACTCTTGAGCTCCTCTGTGGGAAGTCACATAATAAAGCGGGCTACAGCATTGTATCATGGGATCTCAACAGGACCCCTGCTCCATCTGCTCCCCAGTAGGCCCCTTCCTCTTCTTAGATGGATGCCCAACCTTCTGTTGGCCCCATTTTCTACCTTCTCCCCTCCCATGAGTGAGATCCTGGGTGGGAAGTCATATAACAATGCCCACTAGAACATTATATTATTGGATCTCAACAGGTTCCTTGCTGCTCCTAGAAGTAGTAATTAACATTTATATGGCACTCATTATTTACCAGGCACTGTGCTAAGCACTTTACAATCATTATCTTATTCCATTGTCACAATGACCCTGGGAAATAGGTGCTATTAACAGATGCAATACACCTATTAATAGGTGCAACTTAACAGATAAGGAAACTGAGGCAAACAGATTTGCCCAGAGTCACACAGCTAGTAAGAGTCTGAGGCTGGATTTTAACCCATAGCCTTCAGACTCCAGGCCCAACATTTCATCCACTGTGCCATCCAGTTGCCCATCTAGCAATATCCTTCCTCTTCCCTGACTGACTCCCCATTACACTTCCTACAGGTCAGGTCCCAACATTCTCATCCCTTCTCAATCTGCTTAGACCACTCCCTCCCAGACAATCCTTCCCCGCTCCCAGTCCTCTCATCAGAGGATCTCAACTCCAACTTTACCAAGAAAACCGGGGGCCATCTATTGGGCACTCCCTCTTTTCCCATTTCTCCACCTCATCTTCCTTTCCACATCACTTCCGCTCTCTCCTCCTTTGCTGGATCTCAAAGGAAGATGTGATACTTTTCCTTACCAGCACCGACTCCTCTGCTTGGGCCCTCGCTCCCATATTTTCCTGTCTCCTCAGAGAGCTTGCTCCTTCAATAATTCCACTTCCTCCCAATCTTCAATCTCTCTTTATCTTCCCATTCTTTAAAAAAAAAGCCAACCTTCACTTGACCCTGTTGTTGCCTCAAGCTATCATTCTATATCTCTCCTCCCTTTCTGTGCCAAAATCCTAGAAAAAGCTGCTTACATTGTCTTCAGTTCTTCATCTCCCACTCACTTCTCAGCCCCTTGCAGTTTGACTTTTGACCTCCACACTCAACTGAAACTAGGCTTTCCAAGGTTATCGGTGATTTCTTAGCTGCTAAATCCAGTGACCCTTTTCCAGTCCTCACCCTTCTTAACCTTCCTTTAGCTTTTGACCCCGTTGAGGACTCCTTCTTCCTGGACTCTATCTTCTCCCTGGGCTTTGGGGACATGACTTCCTCTTGGTTCTCCCATCAGTGTCTCCTCTCCTATCAGTATCCTCCTGTCTTCTTGACTGGACTGTCATCCTCTTCCCACCCACTAAGTGTGGTTATCTCCCAGGGTTTTGTCTCGGGCTTCCTCCTCATCTCCTTTGCCCTCCATGTTTTGGTGACCTCCTCATGGCTCAATGGGGCCATTGCTCGCATGGGTTCAATGCTCAGCTCTTGGCAGATGACTCCCAGGTCTACTTATCCAGCCCTCACCTCTCTTCTGAGTTCCTGCCCTATATCACTAAGTGCCAGCTGGGAATCTCCACCTGACTGGCCCAAAGGTTATCTCCAACTCAATATGTCCAAAGATGAAGGCATTATCTTCCCCCTAAAACCCACCCATTCTCCAAACTTGCCTGTTTCTGTCCAGGCCTCCTTGGAGCTTCCTTGACCCTCCTCTCTCTCACTGTCAACATATAACAAAGAGCTGTTAGTTCTATGCAAGTTATATGCTTGCAACCACCCTGGCCCAGGCCTTCACCATCTCTTATCTGCATTATTGCAATAGCTTTCTAATTAGTCTTCCTATATAGTCTTCCTATATCTACCCTCTCCTCTCTCTAATCTATCTAAAATACCAAATTTGCTTTTTTTAAAACTAGATCAGTAATTTCACTGGAATAAGGAACTCTTGGGGGAGGGGACTTGCCCATAGGAGGGGGGCACAGAATGGTTAAATGACTAGGGTCACATAGCCAGTCTGTGTCAGGGGCAAGCCTTGAAGTCAGATTTTCTTTAGACTCTGAGGCCTCAGTATACCCTCCTATCTCTCCAAATGTATATTCCTGAAGTTTGGATCTGACCTCGTTACTTTCCTACTATAGAAGTATCAGTGCCTCCCTATTGCCTCTAGGGTAAAATTGTTGTTGGTCAATCATTTTTCAGTCATTTCCAACTCTTGGTGATTCCATTTGGGGTTTTCTTGGCAAAGATACTGGTTGTTGGCCATTTCCTTCTTCAGATCATTTGACAGATGAGGAAATGTAGGCAAACAGGGTGAAGTGACTTACCCAGGGTCACATAACTAGTGTCTGAGGCAGGTTTGGAACTTGGGTCTCCTTGACTGGCATTCTATTCCCTCTGGTGCCACCTGGCTGCCTTAATTGTTATGTTGCTTTCACTTATATTGAACCAAAAGTGGCCTCTTTGCACCTTCCCCTCATTATTCCTGGTTCTACCCTCTGGAGCCATATCAAACAAGCCTAATCCTTCTTCTAAATACTTGAGGAGGGCTTTCCTGTCCTGTTCTGAGCCTTCCCTAAGCTGAATACCCCCAGTTCCTTCAACCAATCATCAAGGTTCTCCACCATCCTGGTTGCCCTCCTCCTCCTAAAATGTGGCACCCAAAAGTGACCATGTTATTCCATTGGGTCTGACCATTGGCTATATTACCTTCCTTATTCTGAACACCATATTTCTCTTAATTTAGCCTTTTTTAGGTGAACTATCACCTGGTCATGCCTCTTCAATTTTATATTTATATAGTTTATTTTTTTTAACCCAAGCACAAAGGTATATATTTAACCCTAATTGGATGTTATCTTATTCAATTCATCTTAGCGTGCTTATGTGTGAAGATCTTTTTTGATACTGATACTGTCATCTAATTCGTTGGCTAGCTATGTCATCTGTAAACGTGATAACCGTGCCATTGCTGCCTTCAACAAACCCAGTTCTAAAAATGTTAAGGACACATCGTTGGGGCACTCCACTAGAGACCTACCTCCAAGCTGACATGAACCCAAGGCTGTGCGGAAGCCAATGAAGCACCAACTGGTAAGTTTTCACCGAGAGCATTTATACCTCGGAAATCAGCAACACTACAAATCCCAACTTGATTTATTGTTTTGCTGATTTCCAAACTTAGGAAAGTGTTACTAATGTAGATTACACTTAAAAATGTATCCTGCATATATTTTTCCCTCAGAGAGCAGGTTGTTAAACATTTAACAACATATCCCTGCATTGACCTATCACATTCTTTGGGTCTGTCCATTTAACAAGTCCAAAATCCACCTAAACTCATATCTCTTCCATTTTTTCCCACAAGAAAAGCATCAGAGTCTTTGTCAAATGCCTTTGCTGAAATCTGGGTCAACTATCCCTACAGCATTCCCTGAATAACCATCTCAGAAACCTTGTCAAAAAAAGGAAATCAAGTTAATCCAGAATGGTCCATCTTTGTTGCTGCCCTGTTTTCTCAATAACCATCCATTTAATAACACATTCCAGAATTTTGTTGGGAATCAGTCAAGTTAGCCTATAGTTAGGAACATTTGCTCCTCTCCTGTTTCCATCCTCTTCCCAGTCTTTCAAAGACTTCATGTAGCAGCTCAGCAGTCAAACAGCCTAGGTTGCGGTGCCTTGAACTCATTGATGCAGCAGGTTAGTCTCTTGACCTCTTGTCTCATCTTAGGTTTTAACCCCCCATTAGCCAGTTTTATTATGTTCTCTCTACTCCCAATAATATTCTCCCATTCATCGTGAACAGTGGTCTGATCATTTCTTTGTAACTCTTTCCCTTCAATATAGCTGTAAGAACCCATAAAAATGATGATTATCCATGGTTATCCTTAGCATTTCCCATCAGCCCCAGCTCATTCTGAGGTTCAGCACTATTGTACCACTATTCTTTCAGGACTGCACCAATCTTTTATATTCATCTTTCCTTACCTGTACTTGCTTATATTTTCTGTTGTTCATTTGTTTTAAACTCTGCTACAGATCAGTGATTAGGAAAACAATTGTTGTTTAATCATGTCTGACTCCACTGGAGTTTTCTTGGCACAGATACTGGAAGGGTTTGCCATTTCCTTCTCCAGCTCATTTTGCAGATGAGGAAACTGAGGGAAACAGGGGGGAAGTTACTTGCTAGGGATTACACTACTCGTAAGTGTCTGAGGTCAGATTTCAACCCAGGAAGATGAGTCTTCCTGACTCCACGTTCGATATTCTACCCACTGTACCACCTAACTGCCCGCATTTTCTATATATAGCTTTTAAAAAAATCAGTGTTGGTCAGTGAATTCTTTCCATATTCACATTTATTTTTTCCTTCTCATTGGAAATGCTTCTATTTGCATCTTCAGAATTTCTTTTTTGAGAGCTAACTTCTCCTATAGAATTACAGGTCAGGAAACTAACTCATTTTTTTAATGCTTTGAAATCAATACTCCCAAATTCTAGGCCATATGGCAGAATAGAGAAGGGTTGCATGCTCTAGCAGATAAAGAGCTGGCCCTGGAGCTAGGAAGAGTCAAATCTCACTTTTGACACTTAGTGACTGTGTGACCTACACAAGTCACTTCTCATCTCTAAGCAACTTTCTTAAGCTATAAGTTGAAGATAAGGTGCCAACCTGTATTGGTCAAGGGAGTCTTCTCACCTAGGAAGTCATTATGCCAATAAAATCACAGGCCTAATCCCCATGTCAGATTATACCCAAGATTCTTCTCCTTCTCTATCATTAGTTATAAGATAGAGTGGTCTCATTACCACAAGATTCATCAATCAGTTCCTTCTCATTGGTCAGAATAAGTCCAAAATAGCAATTCCCTTGCTGTTTCCTCCATGTTTTCAAAGATGAAATGATCATTAAGGCAAGATAGGAAATTTGTTTAGCTCATCTGCTTTTGGCAAAGAGAAAGAAGCTTAGGGGTGGCTAGGTGGCACTGTGAATAGAGCACCAGCCCTGGAGTGAGGAGGACCTGAGTTCAAATCCGGCCTCAGACACTTAACACAAAAAAACTAGCACTGTGACCTTGGGCAAGTAACTCAACCCCAATTGCCCTACCTTCCCCCCACCAAAAAACAAAAACAAAAACAAAAAACCTAGACATCAACAAAATAATAAACCAAGACCTGATTTATAATGTTCCTGATTTCTGAGGTGTAAATGCTCTCACTGAAAATTTACAAATGGATGTTCCAGGAGGTATGAGCTGGTTCCAGCATGGCCCTATCTATATTATGCTCCTATGAGAGGATTGCTTCTGTTTCTCCTTTCCAAACCATCACCCAAATGTTCTCCACTATCCTTCCTTTGTCTAGTCCCTGGATTTCCTCACATTTCTCCTCAATGTCCAATGCTATTATACATTCTGCATCAGCACCCCTGCCCCTGTCTATTCTCCAAAGCCATATTATAGTTGCAGGTCCTATCCCACCAAGTCTCAGTGATAAGAAACCAGTGGCACAGGTGGATTAAGGACTGGGCCTACAGTCAAGATAGACCTGAGTTCAAACCTCATCTCAGAAACTTTCTTAGCTTTGTGACCAAGCAATAAAATTAACCTCTGTCTGTCTCAGTTTTCTCATCTATAAAATGGGGATAGTAATAGCACCTACTTCCTAAAGTTGTTGTAAGGATCAAACATTGTAACATATTAAAATGTAGTAGTAGTAGTAGTAGTAGTAACAACAGTAGTAGTAACAGTATTAGTAACAGTAGTAGTAATAGTAACAGTAGTAGCAACAGTAGTAGTAGTAACACTAGTACTAACAGTAGTAGTAGTAGTAGTAGTAGTAGTAGTAGTAGTAGTAGTAGTAGTAGTAGTAGTAGTACCTATGAGGTCAAATGTGCCTCTTTGCACTGGGATTCTTAACTTACTTTATTTGTTAACACTAGGCATTTGAGGCCATGGGTGTCATGGCAGGATCCCTTGGGTTTTATCTTCTGTGAATTATTGTACATTTCTACTGCTACTCTAGCTACTTAGTATGATACCTAGCTCCACATACATAGAGAGTTGTCTTCCTCCCTCCACCCTCCTTTCCAGTTTGAAGCTCTTTTGATTAGATGGGCAAGACTCCAGGAAAATATACTTCTACCAGCCTGGGTAGGTGAATTCCACCCCTGGCCAAGAACCTACATTGAAAGCCGTAGTCCAGAAATCCCACCCTCTTTCTCAGACCCCATTTTCTTAGCCAGTCCTTCAGTTCCTAAGTTTCTCTTGCTCTCCTGAAGCCCCTAAAGTCAACTAGTGGCAGCTGAAAACACCATCTGTGCCCCTCAACTCATCAGTTTCTTGCCCAGGACTTCCTGATCCCTGGCAGGGCCTCCTGGCTTTGTTATCCATCAGTTCCACTTGGTTCTGTGAATCACCAGAAGTGGGTAGGTTTGAGAAGCAGGAGTTCTCGTCACTTTTCACACACATGCCCCAGGATGCCAGAGGACCACTCTATTAACATTAGGTTTCAGTAAAGAGGCCAGCAAGGAGCCACTTTGACTTCTGACCTTGACTGGCTGATCTCTCTCCTGCCAACTCCCTTCCTCTTGAGAGAGCCTTCTATTACTTGGGTCCTTCTCCTTTCCTTTCTCCTCTGTGTCATCTTTCTCCCCTCCAGGCTCCAGATAGAGTCCACGATTCCTTCCCACCTTTTTATGGCCTTTATCTTCACGGTTTTTACCTTGATTCCCTTCATCCATTTTTTTTTAAAAGGAACACTTCCTTCTCTCAAATAACCTGAAGCATATAGAGGCTTTTGTCACTGCCTTTCTAGGAGGGGGACCAACACCACTGCAGTTTGGCTATGAGTAACAGCCATTTAGCAATGGCAAAAATACAAATGTCACACCCTCCATGCAGGTCAGCATTGAATTCTCCCTATGTGCTGGAAGTCAGGATAGAGAGTTGGAAGGGGCCCTATAGAGATCTTCCTGGACTCGTGGGGCAGACTGGGACCCTTGGAGAGCTCTAGGGCAGGGGTGGGGAATCTGCGGCCTTGAAGCCACTTGTGGTCTTCTAGGTCTTCTGGTGCGGCCTTTGAGTGAGTCCAAGTTTGACAGAACAAATCCTTTTATGAAGGGTATTTGTTCGGTGGAGTTTGGATTCAGTCAAAGGGCTGCCCTTGAAGACCCAGAGGGCCACAGGTGGCCTCAAGGACACACCCCAACTCTGCTTTAGGGACTGTTTCTCAGAATTGTGGATTTAAATGTATAAAATAAAATACAAAATCATATTGAAATACAGTTATCAAAATATTTTAAAGAACAAGTTTGAGGACCCCTGGGTTAAGGACCCCCACTCTATTCTAACCAACCCTTGTTTTGCAGATAAGGAAACTGAGGCCCAGAGTGGTTCAGTGATACATCTCGGCTCATATGACTAACTAATAAATGGCAGGCCCAGGCTATTGCCCAAGTCGTCTGTCTTTTGACTCCAAATCTGCTCCATCCGCTTGCCAAATTCTCTCCAGCAGGGCCCAGCTTGAAGGCCTTCCCGAAGCCCTTCATTTGTTCCAGTCCTCATTCCTTTGACATAGTCCTTGAGCTTCCCTGATCTTTTTTCCACTCAACTTTCTCCCGATCTCTGCCCCTCCCCAGGTCCCCAGTCCTTCCGTCCTCCTATGGTGTCAACCCCAGTCGGGTTATTTGGATAAACTCTCTTAGCATTTGGTTCCAGGGTGGAGAAGCTGAGGGTCCCTGGGAATGGCAGCAGCTGGGTTGGGGGGACAGGATGGAGGAGCTCAGGGATTCTTGCCCCCTCCCCCTCCCAAGCCTCTCCTGTTACAGCTTGTTATTGTCACTGGAGACATGAAGCCGCAGGCCAGGACCCTGACTCTGGGGCTTCCCAGGCAGCCAGATGTTCTCAGGCCCTGGCTCACCTCTCACTACAGGGGTTGCTGAGAGTACCAGGCTCCCTTCCCTGGGGTTGGGGGAGGGGGTCTAGGCCTTCCACTCAACTTTCCTTACCCCAAAGCCTCTGCTAGAAATCACTGACATTCTGAAAGCATTTGGGGCTTGGGAGCTCAGGGGACAGGGTCCATTTACCTTGAGCAGCCCTCGTCCAGATGCCAGGACTAACCTAGCCCATTCCAGCCCTAAAGAGAGGGAGGTACAGGGTGGTGGCAAGTTAATAGCAGAGCCAAGTTTCCTACCCTAGAGTCCTAGGTTCTCCTTGGCCCTACCTTCCTTCCCCATCTCTTTAGAGACATTCTAGTACAACTCACTAGTTTCACAGAGAAGAGAAATACTCCTTTAACACTGGGTGCTAGCTCTGAACATCCCTCTCTCCAACTGTCCCTTTTAAAGGAACTCCTCAAGGACTATGGTGCTCAGGTGGGGCAGGTGAGAGGGTTTATGGTGTCTAGGGCCAAGGGGATGTTATTCACAGTCACTGAGTAAGGTGTGGGAGTGAGGTGGGGGTGACAAGCATAGGCTGCACCCATAATCCCCAGTGGAGAAACTTTCTCAAATGCAGGCGAACTCCACAGTGTATCAGGCCATTCCTCTACCTCAGGGCTAAGCCCAAACCCACGGGAGCCCCAACTCAGTCCTTTGTTTTGTTCTAAAGCAAGGTCAAACCCTATACCTCAAGGACTCCTGGTCTCTTCACTTGCCACTTCCTTCCTGCCTAGTTAATAAGAGCTGGGAGTCTAAGTGTACCACAAGCTCCAATATGAGTCATTGATATGGCATGAAACTCTATAAAGCAAACAGTCTTAGACTACATTCACAGAGTCAGTGTTCAGAGTGAGGGAGGGGATCATGGCGCTAGTCTCTGCCCTAGACAGGCTACGTCTAGAATATCATATTCTGTTCTGGGTGTCATATTTTGGGGAACACATTCAGGAAAGGGCAACCAAGATGGTGGGGGTCTGGTGATCATGCAAGGATAAGTTGAAAAAAGCTTGGGATGTTTTACTTGGAGAAAAAGAGAGGGCAAGGGTGGGGAGATGGGACATGACAACAAGTATTTGAAAGGTTGTCATGTAGAAGGCTCAGACTTATTCTGCTTGGGTCCAGAAGACTGAACTAAGAAAAATGGGAGCAAGTTGAAGAGAAGCAGATTTCAGCTTAATATGAAAATAAACAAGCACCGGCCCTAGAGTTAGGAGGACCTGAGTTCAAATCTGGCCTCAGACACTTAACACAAAAACTAGCCGTGTGACCTTGGGCAAGTCACTTAACCCCAATTGCCCTCCAAAAAGCAAAGAAAAAAGAAAAGAAGAAAATAAATTTAAAAATGAATGAACAAATAGATAGGTAGATAAGTAAATAGATAGATAAATAAAATAAAAACTGTCTCCCTAATGATGAGAGCTGTCAGGAAGTAGAATGCACTGTTTTATAGGTTAGTGAGTTCCCCATGCCTAGAGGTCTTCAAGTTACATCAGGATGACCAATTGTAATGTCTTGGAGAGGATTGTTGTTTAAGTACAGTTTGGTCTAGGAAATCTCTGCTCTGAGGTTCTGTGGTTGGGCTTTTGTGCCCCAATGACCACCTTCTTTCTCAATTCAATCCAGGTCAGCATTCTTCCAATCTCTTGGCTTTCTTCTCACTCTCCAACCTCCAGGTCTTTGTATACAAGGACAGTCTCCCTGCTTTTCTCTATAAAGGCTGTCCCTTAATAATAACAGCTAACATTTACATAGGTACAGTGCTAAGCACATGGGAAATAGGTACTATTATCATCCCATTTCACAGATGAGGACACTGAGGCAAATAAAGGCTACATGACTTGATCAAGGTCACCTAGCTAGTGCAAGTAAAGTGTCTGAGGTGCTATTTGAACGCGGGTCTTCCTGAATCCAGTCCCAAGGCTCTACCTAGTTGCCCTTTTACTTCAAGCACATCTCTTCCAAAGAAGCTTTCTTAAATTGTAGATAAACTCAATTCACAATCCTTTCTAATATTATTTTGACCAACAATTAATCAGTCAATAGTCATTTATTTAATACTGACTATGTGCCCTGCTAAGTGCTGGAGATACAAACAAAGGCAAAACACACCCAAACCAAGCCAGTCCCTGCTCTTGAGGAACTCACAGTCTTATGGGGGAGGGAGGAATATGTAAATAATTCTGGACAAACATGATAGATACAAGCTAAATTGATAGTCATCTCAGAAGGAAGGCACTTAGGGTTACTGGAAAAAGTTTCTTGTTTAGGGTAGCATTTTAGCTGAGACTTGAAGGAAGCCAGGAAAGCCAGGAGGTGGATATGAGGAGTGAGAGCATTCTAGGCACAGGAGATAAGCAATGAAAACACTCCAAGAAGGGGATGGTATCCGATGAGAAAAATTGCAAGGAAGCCAATATTGTTGGATAACACAGTACATGGTATAAGAAAACTAGAAAGTTAGAAAGGGGTTGGGTCATGAAGAGTTTTTAAAGCCCAAAAGAGGGTTTTATTTTTTGATCTTGGAGGCAGCAGGGAACTATGAGACTTTGTTGAAGTCTCTGTTGAAATCTTTGGGGTGTATTATGTATGGGGAATGGTATGCTCAGACTTGTACTCTAGGAAGACCACTTTGGTGGATGAATAGAGTATGGACTGGCATGAGGAGAACCTTGTGGCAGGCAGACCCACCAGCAGCTACTGCAATGGTGAGGAGGATCTTGTGGCAGGCAGATCCACTAGCAGCTATTGTAATAGTCCAGTGGCAAGGTGATGAGGACCTGCTTGAGGGTGGGAGCAGTGTCAGAGGAGAGAAGGGGACATATATCAGAAATGTTATAGAGGTAGAAATAACAGTACTTGACAAATGGATGGAAATGAGGAATGAGAGAGAGGGAGAAATTCAGTATGACATTGGCTTTCAAGGCTGGGTGGCTGGAAGGATGATTAATGAGGAATTTATCAAGAGGGGAGAGTTTGAGGAAAAAAGATAACGAGTCCAGTTTTGGAAATGTTGAATTTAAGATGTCCATGGGATATCCAGTTTGAGATGTCTAATAGGCAGCTGGAGATAGGAAACTGGAGGCTAGGGGAGAGGTTATGGCTGGATAAGTAGATTTCAGAGCCATCTCATAGAGATGGTAATTGAAACCATGAGAGCTGATGAGTTTGCCAAGTGAAATAGAATAGAGGGAGAAAAAAAGAGGGCTCATGACAGAGCCTTGGGGGACAGCTACAGTTAGGCTATGTGACCTAATAAAGAACCAACAAAGGAGACAGAGTTCTCGTAAAGGAGGAGAACCAGGAGAGTGCAATGTCGCCAAAACCTAAGAAGAGGGCAATCGACAATGGCAAAGGCTACAGAGAGGTCCAGAGGGATAAAGGTTGAGAAAAGGCCATTAGATTTGGCAACTAAGGGGTCATGGGTGACTTTGATGAGAGCAGTTTCAGTTACATGGTGAGGTCAGAAGCCAGATTGCAGAGAATTAAGAGAGGAAGTGGCAGCACCAATTTTAGACTGCCTTCTTGCGGAATTTATTCCCCCAAAAGAGAAGAGACACAAGCCGATTGCTTTCAGGGATCTATAGATCTAAGGAAGAGATTTTTGAGGATGGGGGAGACATAGGTATATTTGTAGGCAGTAGAAAAGCAGTCAACAGATTAGTGGAAGATTGTGGGCGATAAGCGGGTGCATTCTCCTGGAAAAAATGGGATAGAATGGGGCCATTTGTGCAAGTAGAGAAATTTGCCTTAGCAAGGAGATGACCTTTTCATGTAAGACAGAGGTGAAGGAGAGAGTGGAAGAAGGCAACTGAGTAATAGGAGATGAAAATCGGGGGGAGAAGAGGGAGCTCTTGACAAATGGTCTCAATTTTTTTCTCTCCTTTAAATTTATTTATTTATAGTTTTCAACATTCATTTCCACAAGATTTTGAGTTACAATATTTTCCCCTGTCTTTCCCCTACCCTCCACCCCAAAACAGCAAGCCTACTGAACACCCCTTCCCCCAATCAATTTTTTTAACTGAAAAATCAGGCAAGAGCCTTGTCTGAGAGGTTTGAGGAGGGATGAAAAAGTTTGGAAAAGCTGCTGTGATAAATGAGATAGTGAATTGATTAGGGAGTTATTAAAACATTGCCTTGCCCCAGTGAGGGCCCATTTGAAATTAAGTACCTTAAAACCTGTAGTGGACTCAGTCATCATGGTATCATGATTTATTCCAGCTTTGTTCAGCTGTATGTAAGTGAAGCAAAGGCAAACAGAGGGTGGGAGTAATCCAAGGTTGGGTTTTGGCAGGATCAATTCTTTGTTGGGATAAAGGAGCAGGGGACTAGAGAGAATATGACAGTGTAGTATTGAACTGGTTCACTGAGGCGTCAAGATGGAGAAGGGAAGAGAATGCAGCTGGCGTAGGGGTGATCTTCTGGGAAAGAAATGAGGGGTGGAGAGACTGGAAGTTACAGTGAGGACAAAGAATAGGGTTTGAGCTTGCAACGCAGAGGGAGAAATAGAATGACAACAGATTGTGATCAGATAAAGGAATTTCCGAGTTCATGAACATGGAAGTGGAACATTTGTGGGTGACGGCAAGATCAAGGTTATGACCATCTCTGTGTGGAGCCGAGGTGGGGTGGAAGAGGAGGTCATGGGAAATGAGTAAGTTGAAGAACTCAGAGGGTAGGGTGTTTGAAGGAGAATCAATGTGTATGTTGAAATCCCCTAGTAGGAGAGCAGGAGTCAGGGAGGAAAGACAGTGAACCAGGCCATAAAAGAAACAAAGCGTCCTGGAGATTGGTAGATAACGGCTACCTGAATCTTGATTGGGTGAACTGAGTGAACCTCAAAGGAGGAAAGTGATTGTGCTAGAGGGAGAGCCTCAAAGTGGCATTGGGGAGCAAAGAGTGTTCTAACTCCCCCACTTCTAATAGAGAGTATGGGGTAGGAGGGAGAGGTATGGGCTAACTCCCTCAGCAGCCTTCAGCTCATTCATATACGAGGCAGCCTTAAGTGCTGTACATCTGGGTACAGCCAACTTCCAATTATCCATGCAGGGCTTATCCACATTGCAGATTCTTCACACACATGGCCAGCCAGTCCCAGCTGTGCAGATCCCATATCACCCAGCCGGCACAGAGGCAGAGGCAGACACAGGAAAATAATGCAAGGAAGATAGCTGCATGGAAAAGCATCCAGCCATGGGGAATCAACAGGCTCTCAGCTCTGACCCAGCTGGGGGAATTAGCCATGGATTTGGACTCTCCAAATCAATGTTCCCTTTCATTGGTACAGAAAACTGAGACCCAAGACCAACAAGGCGGGGGCACCAAAGGGAATGCAGAGATAACTTAGCCTGGAGAAAGGGACACTTACAGGGGACATGATAGCCATCAGACAAGTCAAGTCAATAAGCATCTATTAAACCCCTACTATGTACTAGACATTGTACTAAACACTGAGAATACAAAGACAAAACAACAAAAAAAAATGAAAAAAAAATTCCTGCTCTCCAAAAGTTCACAGTCTAACAGGGGAACAAAGTACAAACGACTATGTTCAAATAAGCTGTATATAGGAAAAATCAGAGCTAACAACAGTGGGAAGGCACTAATATTAAGGGGGATCAGGAAAGGATCCCAGTAGAAGGTGGGATTCAGCTGGGACTTGAAGGTTGTCAGGGAAGTTGGGAGTAGAGAAGAGGAGAAAGGTGGTTCCAGGCATGGGATATGGCCAGAGGAAATTACCATAACTGAGTGTCTTGTCAGAGAAATGGCAAGGAAGCCAATATCACTGGATCACAGGGTATTCAGAGGGGAGTAAGGTATAAGAAGACTAGAAGTTTAGGGAGAGATCAAGTTATGAAGGATTTTAAAAGCCAAACAGAGGATTTTCTATTTAATCTTGGAGGAAACAAGGAACCACTAGAGTTTATTGAAAAAGCAAGTGGGGACATTGTCGGACTCACCCTTTAGGAGAGTCACTTTGGCAGCTGAGTGAAGGATGGATTGTAATGGAGAGAGACTTAGGGCAGGGAGATCAGCCACAATAGCCCAGGAGTGAAGTGATAAGGGCATCATGGTCAGAGGAAAGGAGATGTGTAAGAGAGAGGTCAAGAAGGTAGAATCAACAGAGTTTGGCAATTGAATGTGGCAATGAGACAGAGTGAGGAATTAAGGAAACCTAGGTTTTGAACCTGGGTGCCTAGGAGGATGGCAATGCTTTCAATAGTAATAGGGAAGTTTGGAAGAAGGGTGGTTTTTAGGGGAAAGATAATGAGACAGAGTTGAATTTAAGACGTCCATGAGACATCTAGCTTGAGATGTCCAATAGGCAGTTGAAGATGTGAGACTCAGGGTTAGGGCTAGATAAACAGATCACAGAATCATCTGCCTAAATGATCACTGAATGAAAAATGATCATTGAATCCATGGGAGCTGAGATCATCAATTAAAATAGTATAGAGGAAGGAGAATAGAAGCCCCAGGATAGAACATTGGGGGACAGCCACAGTTAGAGTGTGTGACCTCGACAAAGATCCACAAAGGAAGAGAACCAGAAGAAAACAAACACTAGAATTTTGAACTCTGATCTTCTAAATATAAAGACAAGGGAGTATCAAGGGGAGGGTGATCAATGGTGCCAAAGGCTGCAGGGAGGCCAAGACAGATGAGGACTGGGATAGAGTCATTAGATGTAGCAACTAGGAAATCTTTGGTGACTTTGGAGAGGGTTGTTTTGTTTCTGTTTTTGTTTTGTTTTTTGCTTTTTGGAGGACGGTTGAGGTTAAGTGACTTGCCCAAAGTCACATGGCTAGTAAGTGTGTCAATGGTCTGAGATCAAATTTGAACTCAGGCCCTCCTAACTCCAGGGCTGGTGCTCTATTCACTGCGCCACCTAGCCGCCTCTCGAAAGGGTTATTTGAGTTGAATGAGAAAGTCAAAAGCCAGACTGCAGAGAGTTAAGAGGAAGAGGAAAGGAAGTGGAAGCACCCATTTTGGATAGCCTTGAAAGGGAGGAGAGATCCAGGTTGACAGCTCTCATCTCATAGGGCTGGATGGATCTGAGGGAGAGGTTTTTGAGGATGGGGGAGACATGGGCATATTTGTAGGCAGTAAATAAAGAGCCAGTAGACAGGGAGTGATTGAAGATTAGTGAGAGAGTGGGGATGGGAAGAAAGAGTGTTCTGGAGAAGGTAGAATAGAACGGCTAACTTGTGCAGGTGGAGGGATTTGCCTTAGCAAGGGGAAGGGCTGCTTCTTCATGCATGTGACAGAGGTAAAGGAGGAGAGAGTGGAGGAAGGCATTTGAGAGGGAAGTGGGAAGAGAGAATTCTCAACAAATGGCCTCAATTTTTTCAGTGAAATATGTGGCAAGGTTTTCATCTGATAGGGTGGGGTACCAGTAATTGAGGGGCTGTCATGTGGAAGAGGGAGAGAATATTCTGCTTGGCCGCAAAGGGTGGAGCCAGAAGCAGTGGGCAGATGTTGTGAAGAGACAAATTTAGGTTTGATTTCAGGAAAACCCTTCCTAGCAATAAGAAGGATCCCAAAGCAGAGTAGGATTTTTTGAGAAGTAGTGAGCTCCTCACCACTGGAGGTCATAGAGAAAAATCAGAGGCTCTGAGTTCTAGAACCAAAAGAAACCCTAGAGGTCATTTAGTCCAAACTCTCATTTGAGAAATGAGGAAACTGAGACCCAAAGGTATTAAGTTACTTGCCCAAGGTCACCAAGTAAATGGGAGAGCTGAGACTACAGGTAAGATTCTTGGTTAGGTTTGGGTTCAATTAGCCTGCTTTAGAAGTTCCTTCTAACATAGAGATGTCCTGTTCTCCTGGAGCTCATGGTCTAGAAAGAGGAAGCAAAATGCTTACAAAAATCACCAAGTACATGGGAGCCATTCAAAACGCCATAGCAGCAGCTATTTCCCAATTCATAAATGGTTAAAGGACATGAATAGGCAGTTGTTCCAAGAGGAAGAAATCCAAGCTAATCCAAGTTACCAATAACCATATTAGCAAATGCCCCAAATCTCTGATAATTAAAGAAATACTGAGTTTCTACCTCATACCACTCAGCTTTGCAAAGCTGACTTAAAAAAAGGAAAATGACAAATGTTGGAGGGCCTGTGGAGAAAACAGGCCCGTTAATGCATTGTTGGTGGAGCTGTCAACTAGTATGATCATTCTGTAAAATAATTTGGAATGATACTATTCATACCCTTTGACCCAGTAAAACCACTGCAAGGTCTATACCCCAAAGAGATCAAAGAAAGAGTAAAAGGACCTATAGGTGCAAAAAGATTTATAGAAGCTCTTTTAGTGGAGGCAAAGAACAAGGAACTGAGAGGAAGCCCATCAACTGGGGAACTATTAAACAAATCATGGAATATCAATACAATGGGATACTATTGTACTGGAAGAAATGCTGAAAGGCATGGTTTCAGAGAAACCTAGGAAGACTTGTGTGAACTGATGCAGAGGAAAGTGAATAGAATCAGGAGAGCAAAGGCAACTAGGTGGTACAGTGGCTAGAGCTCTGGGCCTGGAGTCAGGAAGATCAGAGTTCAAGTGTGGCCCCAGATGCTTACTAGCAGTGTAACCATGGGGAAGCCTGTCTGCCCTAGTTTCCTCAACTATAAATTTGTGGCAACGATAGCACCTGGGGGTTGTTGGGAGGATCAAAAGAGATATTTGGAAAGCATTTAGTACAGTGCCTGGCACACAGTAGGTGCTTAATAAATGCTTTCCCCCTCAACATTGTACAGACAGATTGAAACTTTTATCAACACAATGACCAACCATAATTCCAGAAGATTGATAACAATCTACTTCCTGACAGAGAGATGATTGAAACATGTATTTTGTAGACATGATCTCCATTGAAATTCATTTATTTGACTATGAATGTTTGGCATAAGGGATTTGTTTTTCTTTTCTCTTTTCAAAAGGAAAGTAGAAGGGAGAGAAAATAGTTTTTTGTTAATTGAAAAAAAAATTGTCTTGCCAAAAGAGAAAAAAAACACAACTAACAAATGGGAGTGTTCATCCCTACAGGGGTATTTTGAGAAGGAAGAGGTAGGTGGCTGGGCCTTGGATGCTAAGCAGGATTCTGATTGGCAAAGGTGGAAGCAGAGAATGGAAATACCTCAGATGAAAGGAAGAACATGAATAAAGACTCTGAGATGGGAAAGGGAGTCCTTGGGGAAAGATGACAAATACATTTCACTGGGTGCAAAGAATTGGGGGGTAGGGTGTCACAGAAGGAGCATCAATGTAATGGTAATGGAAGATTAGACTGGTAAGGTAAGTTGGAGCCAAGCTATGTTTGGTTTTTAATGGAGGCAAGTATTTAAGTGTATGTGTGTGTGTGTGTGTGTGTGTGTGTGTGTGTATTCTCATATGTTGGTTTCTTTTGGACTAGATCTACAGGAAACTCATAGTGCGGGAAAGTCCCTTTGCCAAAGCAGATCACCACCTTCTTTGTAATTTAGACTCTTCTGGAGTTGCCTAAGGCCCAGAGAGATAGTCCTGACTTGCCCAGGGTCATGTGGATAGTATGTATCAGAGGGAAGACTCGAACCCAGGTTTTCCTGATTTTGAGTCTGGCTCTCTGTCCATGATGCCTCTCATGCATGGCACATATTATTATCATCATCAGGTTAACCAATGTGAACATTTTATAAAGCACTTCATAATAAACTACATCAATTGGATTGGACTTGACAATACCCCCTGGGAGTTAGATAGTAAAAACACCATTCTCCTCACTTTATAGATGAGGAAATTAGGCTTCTGAGAACTAAGACGAACCTCGAAAGCTGTGTGGGCTGACCCCATTCATTTTACAGAGAGGGAAACTGAGGTCCAGAGGGGGGAAAGGTCTTCCCCACAATCACACAGCGAGTATCTGAGGCAGGATTTGAACCTGGGTGTTCATGACTCCAAGTCCCATAACCTCTCCATTAAACCACATTCCCCCTAAAATCATCAGTATCAGAGAATGTTGGGGATGAAGGAAGTCTTAGAGGTTGCCTAAGTCCAACCCCCCATTTCACAGCTGAGAAAACTGAAGTCAAGGCCTGGGTCTGCTTCTTCTTACGTCCCCCTTACAGGAGCTCAGAAACAACCAAACAGTTGTAAATACAGAAGAGGAAGCAGGAGAGATGCTGGGTATGATTTTACTTCCAAATGACAACATTGTAGCATGAAACTGTGCCTGGCAAAGTGACAAACCAGTGGGACTCCAACTTTGGTCCCAGCCATAGACCATAGATTTGGAGACATAATGAACCTTAGAGGTTATCTAGCCCAACCCTCCCACTCCAATTTTATAAGTGAGGAATTGAGGCCATCTATTGGGAGCTCGATCTCCCAAATTCTATTTCAAAAACCTCTTTTTTTTTGCTTTTTTGGAGGGGGAAGGCAGGGCAATTGGGGTTAAGTGATTTGCCCAAGGTCACACAGCTAGTAAGTGTTAAGTGTCTGAAGCTGGATTTGAACTCAGGTCCTCCTGACTCCAAAGCCTGTGCTCTCTTCACTGCGCCACCTAGCTGCCCCCCAAAACCGCTTGATGTTACTCTCTCCCCATTCCTTCCTCCTTTGCCTTAGCTTCTGAGGAAGTGGCAACCCTTCTCCTTGCCAAAGTCAACCACTCAACTTGTGCCTTTGCTCCTGTACCTGCCCAATGGGTCATCTCCTCACCTCCATCTAATCTTCAGTTTGTGGAGGTGATACTATATAGTGGAAAGATGGCAGCATATATTCTGTAATCCAAGAACCTGGGTTCAAATCCTGCTTGAGATACTAGTTATAGGCAGTTAAGTAGCCCAGTGGATAGAGTGCTAGACTTGGACTCAGGAAGACCTGAGTTCAAATCAAGCCTCAGACACTTACTAGCTTTGTGACCCTGGGCAACTTACTTAACCACTGTCTGCCTCAGTTTCCCCAAATGTAAAATTGGAATCATAATAGCATCTACCTCCCAGGGCTGTTGTGATGATCAAATGAGATATTATTTGTAAAATGCTTAGCACAGTGCATGACACATAGTAGGTACTATATAAATGCTTGTTTCCTTCCTTCCTACTTACTCTCAGGGAGATCTCAGGTAAGCCCCTTATGCTTTCTGGGCCTTGGTTTCCTCTTCTGCAGAATGAAGGTGTTGGATTAGAAGACCCTTCAGATACCTTTTAGGTGTGGAATTCTGATTCTATGTGTGACCTTGGACAAGTCTGCAGGCTGCCACATCTGGGCCTCAGTTTCCATATCAGAGAGATGAGAGTGTTGGACTAACTGGCCTCTAAAGGGCCTTTCCAGCTCCAGATCCTCAGGTATGACCTTGGGCAAGTACTATGTGTCAGGCCCCGAGTCTACCCTTTAACCCATGGTCACCCATACTCACAAATCCAGGAAGGACCTCTCTATGCCTCAGTTCCCTCATCTGTAGAATGAGAGGCTTGGTCTCTGAGGACCTTGCCACTTCTAGATCTGAGGTTATGCTCTATAAACAGGGAGCTTCCCCTTCTCTGGGCCCCAATTTCCTCATCTGTAAAATGGGGACAATCACACTTTTATTCCCTTTTCTACAGGGCCTCTGTAAGTATGGTACTTTGGAAACTAATGTTCTCTAGAAATACCAGCTGTGTTCTGATGTGTGAGTATTCTACAAGCAGCTTGGGGGATCAAGGAAGGTGAGTAGGCCTGGGGACCTTGAGCTGGGGTTCAGGAATCAATGAACAACAAAGGAAGCAGAGATGCCAGAGTCCCATGGAGTGCACAACAGTTTGGGGAGGCTTGCAGTCCAGGGCTGGATCCTTCCAGGCCAGTCTCCTCAAGTAGCAATAAGATTGGGGGCACATTGTCATATGACCAAGCCAGGTGATCAGGGAAACACCCTGGCATCAAATATTCAGCAACATAGATGATGAAGCCAATGAGTGATGGAAATGCAGTTGGGGCATCCTTGGGTGATGGGGGGGGGCTTTCCTAGAGTGAAAGTCTGGAAAATGGAAGGGAAACAAAGGCAACTGAGAAGCAAATAAGGCTTCTGAAAATAGCAGGCATCTAGGGGACAAGAAAGGGTCCCAGACTGGGAGCCAAAATGCTGGAGCTGCAAGTATGACCTTGGATAAATGACACCCCTGTTTGGAGCCTCAGTTTCCTCAGTGAGCCAATTTCTAAGGGCCTTTTCCTGATCTGATATTGTTGTCTCTGTGTGCATGAGAATGTGAGACTGTTCAGCTAGCTGCTCAATTCCCATCCTCCTCAGCCTCGGGCTGACCTTGCAAGCTGCCACACCATTCATGTATAGTTCTATTTATACCAGACTTTTCTCATGGTCAAACATCTCGTTCCCTGGACAGCTCTGCACACTGAGCCTATTCTCTTGTTCATTCTTCATCTACTCTGATGATTCTGACCTTTAACCCCTGGCCACCCATACTTTCAGAGCCAGGCAGGACACATGGAAAGATAAGGATCACCAGCAGGAGAAGCAGTCTCTGTTCTGCCCCTGGAATGATTTGGATTCAGTTCCTAGCTCTGACACGTACTCTCTGTGTGACCCTGGGTAAGTCACTTAATCCCTTGGTGCTCAGGGCTACTTTCAAAGACAATCCACTGCTGAAATGTACAAGCTGGCCCCTCGATCAGGATACTGGGGGCCTTGAAGAGGTCAGAAGAGAATAAACCTTTGAAAGCTGAGCCAGAGTATCTCCTCTCTGCCAACACTTATCAAGGCTTTGCTTCCAGATAGGGCTTCCTCTTGTCTAGCCCCAAATGATGAGGATTAGTGGATGGAAGAATCCTTCTTTTCCTAAACACTTGATACATAAAACTCTTAAAGACAGAAATAGGAGACAGTCTGGCATCATGAAAGGAGTACTGGGCAGAGTCAGAAGACCAGAGTTCACATAAGCATCTCTGCCATTTAAAGGGCAAATCCTTCCCCCCGGGCCTCACGTCCTCAGTTTCCATATCTGGAAAATGGATGGGGGTAGCAATAAATTATATGATATTTAAGGTCCTTTCCAGTTCTGACATTCTAGGTTCTAAGGTTCTTTCTGGATCTAACATTCTATAACTCTATATTTCAGGGCCCAGTCTGCAAAATCTAACTGACCTGACATGCTGAGACGTCCTGAAACTGGAAAGGAGCCTGGGGATGGAGTCCCTACTCAGTAATGTGTGGGGTATGAAGGATGGAGAAGCTGGAGAATATCCTGGAGTAGGTATGTCAGCTGAGTCCAGGAACTGGCTCCATGTGTATATAGTGCATGCAGTTTTTGCATCTGACCTTAGCATGAGTGCACTCAAGCTTTGAATGAATGACAAAAGAAGCATTTTAACACTAAAACTTTATAAAAAGCACTGTGCTAAACCGTGGTCACCCAGTGGTTGGAGCATAATGCCCCTTCACTTCCCCAGTCCTCAGTTTCCTCATCTGTTAGATGAGAGAACTGGACTAGATAGTCTATGACCCTATGGCTTAGTTTGGTGCTGAGAGCAACTCCATTCCCACACCAGTTTATGTCTCTTGCCCTGGCCAGCTTTCCCAAATGCCCAAATATTCCCTTTGTTCCCAAAGGGTGCTGGGCAAAACTCAAAGCAACTCATCTCCATTTTTCGAGACACAATTCCAGATCCAACTGATGAACTTACATGATGGTGAACCTTTTGGGGAGACTTTTGAGTGTATTATTTTTGAAGGGGGGAAGGCAAGGCAATTGGGGTTAAGTAACTTGCCCAAGGTCACACAGTAAGTGTGTCAAGTGTCTGACACCGGATTTGAACTCAGGTCTTCCTGACTTCAGGGCTGGTGCTCTATTCACTGTGCCACCTGGCTGCCCCTGAGTGTATCTTCCCAAGGAGGGGGTGGCTATGTCTTCTTGAGGAGAGGACTCATTTATGAGGGCTTCCCCCAAGATAAATTGTTGCTCACTAGACTTATGGGAATAAAAGCTGCCTGCTTGTGTTGGTCAATACAAGAGAACCTATAGACCCTTTGGACCATTTTCTTCCATCTAGAGAGATCCTTAGACTAAAACCAAAGCTGGAAGATTGGCAAGGGAGTAGATGCATGATATGAAGAAAGCAAGGGACCTAGACTTTGCACTCTTGTATTGGCTCCAGTTATCCAGGTGGTGCACAGCCTATGAGAAGGAGATTACCTGTCTAGAAGCCCTAAATGCATTTCTGTCTTGGGGGAGATGAAACCCTTAGAGTGGCTGCCTCC
>WOXC01003168.1:67500-92114 GCA_011680675.1 Gymnobelideus leadbeateri
ACTGTTCTTTCCCATTCACCCTGGGCTCAAGAGCAGGCAAAGAGTTGGAGAGAGCCTTGGATCTCTAAGCATGGAGGGAACAGTGCCCCTTTTTCTTAATGATTTGGAGCTGAGGTACGTGCTCTGCCTGCTGGGACAGTGGGAGGAGTTGGGGAAGGAAGCCCAGAAGGTCAGGCAACCTGCAGCCAGGGCTCAGCCCCCCCTTTCATTCCTTCAGATTAAAAAGAAATCATTGCTATATCTTTTTTGGAAGCTAGGTGCCACAGTGGATAGAATGCCAAACTCGGAGGCAGGAAGAAAGGAGTTTGAATCTTGCCTCAGACACACAATAAGAACTAGTATCACTATAGTACCCACTTTACATATCTTATTTGGGCCTCTGGGAGGCATTATTAGCTCCATTTTATAGATGAAGAAACTAAGGCTAAAAAAGGCTAAGTGATTTGCCCAGGGACACACACCTGGTGAGTGAGTGTCCAAGGCTGGATTTGAACTCAGGTCCTCCTGACTCCAGGGCTGGTGCTCTATTCACTGCGCCACCTAGCCGCCCCTTACACCCATTTTAGAGATGAAGAAACTGAGGAACTGTCCCTAACTTTCTTCATCTCTAAAATGGGTATAAAATAAAACCTACCTTACAGATTATTGTGAGGCTAAAATGAAAATAATCAGTGTAAAATACTTCACAAACATTCAAGAACTATATAAACACTGGATATTATTATCATTATTACATGACTTTCATTTCTGAATAGTTTCCCCCTCTCCTTCCAATGAACTGTTTCTTATAACACAGAAAAAAGAGGAAAAAAACAGTGCTTCAGCAAAACCAGTCAACACCTCAACTGAGTCTGATAGTGTATGCAAAGAAGGAAGATCTCATTATTTGAATTCTCTTTGCTTAGCCCCGAGTTTCTCTCTTCATGACAATTATTTCCCAGGGTGCACCAGGGAGTACCTGAGTGTCTTGGCTAAGCTGGGAGCCATCTGACCTCCTTGAATGACCCTGGGACCTTCAGAGCCTCAGTTTGAGTTCCATCATCAGATATTAGTTGGTAACCTTGAGCCAGTCCCTTCCCCTCTCTTGGCCTCAGTTTCCAGCTCTGTAAAATGAGGTGGTTGGGCCAGCTGGCCTCTGAGACCCCTTAATCCTTTGACAATCTATAATTCCCTTACCATATGGTAAGGTTCATAGACCAGTAGATCTGAGGGGACTTTAGAGCCTAGAACATAGACAGTGGTGGGAGTGGGGGTGGGGGGCATACACCTAGACAGGGTCCTGGGCACTGCATTGCAGGCCAGGCTAGGTTCTCCCAGAGGAGCTCAGCCAGGAGCACAGTGGGATGAGAAGCTGGGGCTAGGGATATTACTGGACAGTGGCATTGGCAATTCTAGTACCACAGTCTTGTAAAGAGAGGAGTGAAAGGGGGCTCTCAGTTCATCTAGTCCAACTACCTCATTTTGTAAATGAAGAAACAAATCCAGGGGAGTAAAATTACTTTCCCAAGGTCATATAACTAGTAAATGGCAGAGGTGAGATTCTATCTCAGGTCATGTAACTCAAAGTTTTTTTTCTCTCTCTGAATAACAGAACAGGAAGCCATCCTGGACTAGGAGAAGGGACTCAGACCCCCAAGACCATTAAAGGCACTCCCCTCCTCCCTGCATTTCATCCCCTAGGTTCCCAGCTCCTCATTAAGTGACACACCCAAGACAGCCAACCCTGGGAAGTAAAGCAGGATCATGGAAAGGGGTTTGGGGCTTGCCTTCAGGAGAACCTGGGTTCAAAGACCAGCTCTGTCACTAATTTTCAGAATGGACTGGGAGTAAGTCCCTTCTCCCAGGGTCTCAGTTTCCTCATCTGTAAAACAAACAAACAAACAAACAAATGAACTAAGGAACAAACAAACAAACAAATGAGCTAAGGAACAAACAAACAAATGAACTAAGGAAGAAACAAACAAATGAACTAAGGAACAAACAAATGAACTAACAAACAAATGAACTAAGGAACAAACAAATGAACTAAGGAACAAACAAATAAACAAATGAGCTAACAAATAAACAAACAAACAAACACAACAACAACAACAAGACCATGAAAAGATCGGACCGGGTGACAAATTAGGCGCAGATCTTGATGGCTCTGTCTAGGAGAGGGAGCCAGGAGGGCTGGGAGAGGGGATGGAGGCTCAGATAGGCTTGGGGAGACCACAGACACAGCAGGGAGAGAAAGGAGCTGGCGATTGAGGAAAGTCTGAGCACGAGCCCCTGAAAAGTCATTAGGGGCCCGTCAGAGGAGTGAAATTCCTGCTGTCAGAAAGTCTGGTCTGCTAGTTGCCAGGGCCCTGGGTGGGAAGTCGTTTCTCCCGCTCAGGAACGCAGAGTCCCGCCTGCTACCCGCAGCCTCGCAGCTGCTTCGCCTTTGCTATGGCAAGCCTCTTTGGGGGCTGAAACATGAAGCTGAGAAATCATCGCGTTCAAGCCCCTCGTAGGACGGGGGAAACTGAGGTCCAGAGAGGGTATGGCACTTACCCAATGTCTCGGAGCTAGCTTGAGGGAAGAGCCATGATTTGAAGCTGGTATTCTGATACCAAATCTGGTGCTTTTTCCATCAGCCTCTCTTAGGGAATGGGAGAAGGCAGGCTGGAGGTAACTGATGGACCGACCCATCTGGTGCTTAATGTTCCCTCTCTCTCCTGCCAGGTCACCCTAAGCCCATCCTTTTCTGCAGACAGCTCAGCAGTAGTGGAGAGAGTCCTGTGATTGGCTTTGAATCTCAGCCCTCAGCCTTAGTAGCTTTCTAATAATTCATGTTATTTCACTTTTTCAAGCCTCAGTTTCTTCATCAGTAATAGGGGGATAGAATTGATCATCTCTTCAGTCTGTTCTTCTGTAATGTGGGGATAGAAATAGTATTTCCACATCCAGAGAAAGAGCTATGGAATCTGAATGCAGACCGAAGCATACTATTTTCTCCCCTTTTTTGTTTGTTTTTGTTCCTTCTTTCTCGTGTTTTTTCCCCCTTTGGTTCTAATTCTTCTTTACAACATGACTAATATGGAAATACGCTTAATATGAACGTACATGTATAGCCTATATCAGATTGCACACTGTCTTAGGGATGGGGGAGTGGAGGGAGGGGAAGAAAATTAAGAATTCAAAATCTTATAGAAGTGAATGTTGAAAACCTAAAAGCAAATAAACAAAATTTTGAAAAAGAAATAATAATTCCTTCAGTTTTCTCATCTGTAATGTGGGGATAGAAATAATAATTCATTTTATTTCCTAATTTCCTCATCTGTAATATAAGGATAGAATAATCATTCATTCAATAAATATTTATCTAGTGCTTACTATATGCAGTAACAAAGTCACCCAGATCTAATGACCTTTTCCCAGTCCTCATCCTTACCAACCTCTCTGTAGCCTTTGGCATTGTTGATCACCCAGTCCTTCTGAATATTCTCTTCTCCCTGAGGTTTTGGGACATAGCTTTGTGTATCCTTCTACCTGACAGACTGACCCTTCTCCGTCTCCTTTACTCTGTCTTTGTCTATGTTCGGCTTTGTGTATCTGAATGTCCCCCCGGGGCTCTGTCCTCAGCCCCCTACTCTGCCCTCTCTACTCACTCACTTAGCACCCTCATCAGCTCCCATGGATTGATTCTACAATGTGGGAGAGAGAATGGTATGAATGGAGATGAGAAGATAGGCCAGTGTGAAGGGGAAGAGTGATGCAGCCACCATCTTTGGAGAGGCTTGTGGGCAGAAGACTCCCAGATCTCCATATCCAGCCCCTAGCTCTCTCCTGAGCTGCAGTCAGTCCTCCTTCTCCAAATATGTAACCAGGTCATCAACCTAGGAGTCATCCTCCACTCGTTACTTTCACTCACTCCATTGTCAGTTCTATCTGTCCCTTTCTCTCTAGGCACATCCTAGAAAAGCAATCACTTTGGGTTCAAATCCCACCTGTGTCACTAACCACCTCTGTGACCTTGTGAGGCAAGTCACCTCCTCTGTGTGGACTTCAGTTTCCTCATCTCTAAAATGAAGAGATTGGACTAGAAAGCCCTTGAGGTCCTTTAAAATCTTAAATTTAGGATGCTAAGGTCCTAAGATCCTCCCTCACCTCAGTCCCAGACTATTATGAAAGGCTTCTCATTGGACTCCATTCATCCATTCTCTTTCCTTCCTTTCTTTACCTTGGTGCTAGATTGATATTCCTGAAAGACCAGGTCTGACCACACCACTCTGCTTAAGATGCTTCAGCAACTCCCCATGGTGAATAGGATAGACCCTAAAACCTTGTGCTTGGATTTCAAGTCTGCCATAGTTGGGTTCCTGGCAGAGCTGGCCAGTCTTGTTCTATGGTCTGCCCCCCTCACACTGTATCAGCCTATCTACTGATCTTGATCCATACCATTCTCTTTCCTGCATCAGGGTCTCTGCTTGGTCTCTCCCTCTTCATGTCTACTTCTTGGAACCCCTAGTTCCCCTCAAGGCTTCCAGGCTCCTTCAAGAGGCCCTTTCTGACTCTCACAGTTGGTCATCTCCCTGATTCAGACTTCTGGGTTTGTTTTGTATGCAGCCAGTATTTATTTCTTTGCAAACATGTATTATGCTTATAGAATGTAAGTTCTTTGAGGGCAAGGGATGTCTTGATTTTGTCTTTGTATCCCCAGTATCTAGCCCAATGCCTGTCACACAGCAGGCATTTAATAAACACTTGTTGATTGACAATCAGTCATGATTATATAAAGCCTTGGGAAGATACAAAGTTGAGATCAGATTATGTTCCTGCCTCATGGCACTTCTGGTCTAAGCAGATTGGTGTGAGGAAAGTCCTTTGATGATCTGGAGGCACTAGAGAAGCCTCACGTATAGTTCTGGAACTCCCTCCCCACTGGCAGGGGCTGTCCAGGGTCTTAGGGCAGAGGATGTTGCCTTCAGTGTGGCTTCATTGGCAAAGGCTGACTGATCATCTTTCCAGTCTGGGTCAGATAAGTGGGCCACAGTAGCACTATCAGTGTGGAGGGTTGTGTGAGGTGTTCTGGGAGGACTAGCTCCTCTGGTGGGAAGGTTGCTCATCCACCTTTGGGGTCCACCTGGCACCCAACCCTCACTTGTGGCTCCAAGAAGCTGTACCATACTCAGTGGCCACACCCCAATAAAACCATCTTGGCAGATGGGTTAAACCAGTCTGAGGGTAACTGACAGGCCTCAAACCCATCATTGAGTTAGGGGGATGTCTACCCCAAGCATGTGAAGACATCCCTTGGAGGAATGAGCTGATGAGAACAATTCATTCCAATGGCCCTGAAGGTAGCTGAAGCACCATGCTGTGGAGCACTTAGAGCTTGGTCAGTCATGGAAGATACCAAGGTATCTGTATCCCAAGCCATGGCCAGTAGCCCTGACTTTTGTCCTGACTTTGATGACTCTGGAAGAGAAAGTGAGGTCCATGACTCTGAGCAGTTCTGCCTCACTTAAATCCAATTCAGGAGTCAAGACATCAATCCATGGTGCCATTGATCCTCTTTGAAAATAAAGGAGGAACATGGATGTGGGATCCCACGTGTCTGAGCATTTGGCCATCAATGGCCATCCTTGTCCCTCTAGGTAAGCACTTAGAGAGCACCTCTCATTTCTGTGCCCCAAGTTTGGGTTAAATTGCCATTAGGATGTTGACCTTAATGTGTCAGCCATGGCCTGGGCTAGGGAAGGGAGCAGAGGAGACAGGGAGACCATATTGGCCAGTCATAAGAGCCCTGACTCTGAAGGCAGACGACTTGGGTTTAAAGATCCGCTACTGACATTATCTGGGTGACTTGGGTATAATTCCTGGGCCTCAGCTTCCTGTTCTGTAGAATGAGTGGTATCACCCTCACCTCATCCAGCTCCAGAGCAATGATTGAAGGTGTGACTTTGGACATCTCTTCAGCTCCCCAGGCTTCTTGTGTAAAGTGAGAGCCTTGATAGATTTTACAGTTCTTTTCCACTCTAGAGTTCTAGCATCCTATAGCTGGGAAGGGAGTGGGATAAGGATTAGAGAGGGAGTCAGCAGGGGAGCCAGAGGTATGTAGGATTTGGAGACTGGCATGGGACAGGAGAGGAGAGGAAAGCCTTGTGGTTGAGCCAGGGCCAGGGAGTAGGTGGGAAAAGAGAGGGGATGCTCCCCGAATGGCCAACTTGAAGTTTGGGAGAAGGGTACAGAGATAGAGATAGGAATGATCTGGCAACAATGAGCTTCCAAGGTCCTCCAGTGATGCCAAGGGCACTGAGTGCAGGGGTCCCTGCCCAGATATGAGGCAGAGCAGGGCTCAGGGTCTTGAGCCTGGACCTGACAGTTTGGTAAATAGCAGGGGCCCTGAGGCAGGAATGTGGGTGGGAAGAGTTGCTGTAAGACCCGGGTTGAGAAGGGCTTGGGGAAGGAAAACTACAGTAAGAAGGCTGGCTTAGCAAGCTGGCTCTGGCCTAGCTTTGGACTTAATGCTAAGACTCCTCATGCCCTCTTAGACTTGGAAGGGATTTTAGAGGTTTTTTTTTTTTAGTTCAGCCCCTTTATTTGGCAACATAATGTGGTGAGGGGAAATATTGCATTTGGAGGCAGGACATGTGTTTGAATCCTAATTCCACTACTTACTATTTATGTGACTTTGGGCAAGTTATTCTGGGCCTTGGTTTCCTCATCTATAAAATGACAGGGTTAGCAAATTAAAACAACTCTGAGGTTTTACCTCCCACCCAGAAAACTGGGCAAAGATGACAAAAGATGGAAGTAGTCAATGTTGGAGAGGCTGTGACAAGACAGGCTCACTTATACATTGTTGTTGGTGGAATAGTCCTACCATTCCAGAGAATATATTGGAATTATGCTAGAAAGTGACTAAAATGTCCATACCTTTTAACCCAAAGATTTTGTTTCTAAGTATATACCACCAAGGACATCAAAGACAGAAAAAAAGATCCTGTATACATGAAAATATTTTCATGGCAGCACTTTTTTGTGGTAGGAAAGAATCAAAAACAAAGCAGATATCCATGATTGAGGAATGGGTTTGGCCCATTAATGTAAGTGAATGCCCTCTAATAAATGACAAATAAACATATACACAGAGTGAAATATACAAAACCAGGAACACAATGAATATGACAACATAAATGAAAACAACAGCAAAATGAAACCAAAAGTCTTGATATAAAGGTAGACTTTGATATAAAAGAGACAAGAAAACTGAGTTCAAAGCTTGCTCCAAACTCTTCTTAACTGTGTGGCCCTGGGCAAGTCACTTTTAATTTCTTTGTGCTTCATCTGAAAAATAGGAACGATAGTAACATCTGCCTCTCACGGGATTGTTGTGATGATTGAGATATGGAAAACCTTATAAACCTTAAAATGCTACATAAATGCTACTGATTATTTATAACTTTTGCCCTCAGGAAGAGATTAGAAAATGTACCATTCTTCCTTCACTGCAGAAGTGGAGGGCTATCACTGTATTGCAAATACCATGATATGTAGGTTGGTTTTGTTGAGTTGGCTTTTTCTTCTTTTTCAGATTTCCATTATAAAGGATGGACTTGCTGGGCAGAGAAGAGTGGGGAGGGATATATTCAGAAATTCTTGTGATAAAGCGGTAAAAGACTTCTTAAAATCAAAGAAATATTTATTGATTTGAAGCTGTGTAACTCCCTCCTTTTATTGGAGAGGTGGGGGATGATGGATGTGGAATGTTGAATGTGCTATGAGACACAGTGTGCCTGTTGGTTTTGATGATTTGTGGATTTTTTTTCTGTTTTGTTTTGTTTTTAATGTGTTGCAAGAAAAAGCTGGCTGGGCAAAGGAGAGACAAACTAGGAAATCATTGTGCTGTGGAAAAAAATCATTAATAAAGCTTAAAAATAAAATTATAAGGTTGGAGGAGTCCAAGGTGCCTCCCAGCTCACTATATTATGTTTATAACAACCATCACATGGTTATTTGGCCTTCATTTTTTAATAGGACCAATAACATCATAACATGATGTCTTGACTTGTGCAAGAAACCGAGGCCAAGATTGATAAATTTCTGGCCCTGAGCTCCAAATTGAATGTTATTTGCCTTAGAACACACCCTAGCATCAGTTTTGCAGATCCTGCCAAAGATACCCAATACCAATCAGAGAATCACAGAATTTGAGAATTTTTGAAGGTCTTCATTAGCCATTTAGGCCAATTTGTACCTGGATGAGACTTCCTTGTACAACCCATCCAATAACTGGGCTGGAAGTCCTCAGGGAGGAGGAAGTCACTACATTCTGTGGCATCCCATTCCACTTATGGGCACTTCTTGTTATTTGGAAGTTCTTGCTGACATCAAGCCTAAATCTTCTCCTTTATGACTCTCTCCCTCCCTATTCCCCACCCCCATTTCTCCTGGTTTTTCCCTCCAGGGGTCAAGCACACAAGTCTAATCCCAGATATCTGAATACAGATCTCCTGTTCCCCTTGAGTTTTTTCTTTTCGGTAATAAATATCCTTAGCATCTTCATATAAAGCTCTGCCTTATATGGCATAATTTTGAGGCCCTTCTCTAACCTAATAGCCTTCCCCTGGATGCTTTTCAGATTATCACCATCCTTCTTAAAAAGTGACATTCTAGCTGGAACATGATATTCTAGATGTGCTCTAACTAGGGAGGAGGACAGCAGCAGCATCACCTCCTCATTCCTGGACAATATGTAATGCAGCCTTGGATCACATTAAGTCTTTTTGAGAGATCATATCACACTGCTGATGCTATTGAGCATTCACGTCACTAAGACCCCCAGATCTTTTTCAAGTGAACTTCTGTCTAGCCATAACTTCCCCATATTGTATTTGTGAAGTTGATTTTTTTTACCAACTGTTAGTAAATCTCATCTTATTTGATTTACCCTGATGTTTCAATTTATCATAATCTTTGGGTCCTCACTTTGCCATCCACTGTTCAAGCTATCTCTCCCAACTTTGTGTTATCTGCAAAATTCTAAAAGCATGTCATTTATGTCTTCAACAAAGCTATGGATAGAAATTAAACAAAATGGGTAACAGCACTACGGGCAGCTAGATGGCATTGCAGTAGATATCAAGCCAGGACTGGAGTCAAGAAGACTCATCTTCATGAGTTCAAATCCAGCTTCAGACACTTCCTAACTGTGTGATTCTGGGCAAATCACTTCATCCTGTTTGCCTCAGTTTCCTCATCTGTAAAATGAGCTAGAGAAGGAAATGGCAAGACCACTCCAGTGTCTCTGCCAAGAAAACTCCAAATGGGGTCATGGAGAATGGGTGAACAACAGCACTGGAGACTTCTTTATGTGATGATATTAAACCAAAGACCTTTTTCTCCAGGCTCAGAAGAAGCCTTCAGCTTCTCTGGGACCTGCTTCAAACCCTGACTAGTAAAGATTCACTCCCTTCCCTCCTCTTCTGGCTAACCTCTAGGCTCCATGTCCAGTAATTTGCCATGCTGACCCCTGGTGGCCTGACAAAGAAATGCATAGAGTGTTTTTTTTTCCTAGAAGTTCTCTGGAATTGATGAATTGGGACAGAATAGAGAATAGAATCCTAGATCTGGAATTTAAAAGTTAATCTAGTTCAATCCCCTCACTTTAAAGAAGAGGAAAGTGAGGCAAATGGGATTAAGTGCCTTGCCCATGGCCACACAGCTTGTAAGTGCCTGAGGTAGGAATTGAAGCCAGATCTTCCTGACTCAAGCCCAGAACTCTACCCACCACACCATATTGCCTTCTAGTTATGTATCACACCATCCGATTTAGAGTTGGGGGAGATCTCAGAAGTCCTGAGAGAGTGGTGGGACTTTTTTCTTCATTTTACTAATAAATGTTAGGGGTGGGCTCAAACCCAGTTCCTTTCTTATCCCAGAGTGCAAGGTTCTTCCCACAGCCCTAGTACAGAAGAATCAGTTGAAAAAGTTAAGAAGACTCAAAGGGGAGGCAATTGCCGCCTTCATGTCATGTGGAGGGAGGACAGATCAGACTTGTCCTGTTTAGCCCCAGAGGGCAGAACCAAAAGCAATAGGTGGGGGGAGGCAGCGGGAAGAGGGGGGAAGGGGCCTGTGTAGGCAGGATGTCTCAAAATGGAAGGGGCTTCCCGCCCCCGGGCTGGGTGACCATGTGATCAAGGTATTGGCCAAAGCATTGTAGCTTGGAAACAAACTAGACTAAATGGCCCAGGAACTCTTTACCTTTTCTGAGGTTCTATGATCCAAGTTGAAATTATTCACTTATTCTTCATTTATTTATTCTTTTCTTTTGTTCATTTACTCATTCATTCTTTTGTTCGTTTATGCATTAGGAAAGCCAATAGGTAAAATAGTCTAAATAGGTAGGTGGTAAAAGCCTATGAAGATGTGAGCTATAATAGTAGTAGTAGTAGTAGTAGTAGTAGTAGTAGTAGTAGCAGCAGCAGCAGCAGCAGCAGCAGCAGCAGCAGCAGTAGTACTTTGTTGCTTCTAGACCTAGCCCCATGTGTTTTGGGGGGCAGCCTCCTGTAGCCCAGGTCTGAGGCAGTTTCCAGAAGCCTGACCTCCCTGGCTAAATAACAGTAGAGTTGTATGAATACTAGACATCTCCTGTCTCCTCATCCTTTGATAAGCAGCCTGGGGCTCAGCCAAAACTCTGTAAAATCTTCAGCCTCTTGTTCACAGGGATCGGAGGATCCTAGATCTAAAGCTGGGAAGGTCCTCAAGAGGCCGTCTAGTTCACCCCTTTTACTTTACAAATGAGGAAACTGAGGCATCAGAAAGGGAAATGACTTACCCAACGTCACAATAAAAGCTTAGATCTCAGGGGTCATCTAGCCTAATTTGCTCATTTTACAGAGGAGGAAACAGGCTCATCGTGATGAAGTGATTTGCCCAGAGTCACAGAGGCAGTCAGGGGCAGAGGTGGGATTTGAAATCTGGTCCTCTCATCTCACAGTCAGGGCTCTTTCCACATGACCACCCATGACTCATTGCCTTTGAACTGTTTCCTTTTGATTAGAATGTTGAAAAGTTAATAGAGGTATCTCATGGGGAACAAGGATATGGCACATTCTTGGTTGCCTTCCTCTACCAAGTTCCTCTTCATCTTGGCTCTTGTGAGCTAGGAAAGATGCCTGGGGTTGGGTTGGGGGGAAGGTTCCACTCATGCATCCAAAAGGCATTGTCCTAGATGACAATGAGGTTCTGAGCCCAGGGGACTGGGACAATGGTGGTCTTCCCGATGGAAAAAGGAAGTCATGTGATAATGAATTAGTCCTAGATATACTGAGTTTGAGGTGACAGTGAAATGTCTAGCAGGCAGTGTTTAAAAGTGACATGAAAGGCAGGGTTCTATAGAGGAAAGAACATCATATTTAGAGTGAGAAGACCCATATTGAAATTCCAGTTCTTACATACTATCTGAGTGACCTTGGACAAGTCGATTCCTTTCTTGGAGCCTTAGTTTCCTGATCTGTAAAATGTGGAGGTTGGATTAGATGTAACCTAAAGTCTCTTCAAGCTCTGACATATTCTGAGTCTAGGCCTGGAGTTTGAAGAAAAGTTCAAGCTAGAGACATAGGTTTGGAAGTCATTAGGCCAGTAGTGATAGTTGGAACCATGGGAACAGATGAGAAAGCCAAGGACTGAACCTTGGGCAGTGGCCACACTTGGGGGATGGAATGAATAGAGGAAGAAGGGAAGGGCCTGTAGAGGAAGCCAAAAAGTGTTCAGGGACACACCAGGGGAGAGTAGCTTCCTGGGGACCAAGGGCAGAGAAGGGAGAGTGGTCCCCAGGGTTTCAAAATCAGAAACCCTGAGGGATAAAAGAGGTGATAAAGGATAAGGGATAGCTGCCAAAGGGCTGATTGGAAGATCACTGGGGACATTTGATAGACAAAGAATCTAAAATGAAGGTTGAACTCACATTACAAAGGGTTTTTAAAATAGATCTATACATGGGGCAGCTAGATGGCACAGTGAATAGAGTACTAGCCCTGGAGTCAGGAGGACTTGAGTTCAAATTCAGCCTTAGACACTTAATACTTACTAACTGTGTGACTTTGCACAAGTCACTTAACCCCAATTGCCCGGCTTTCCCCCCTCCAAAAAGCAAAAGAAAAATTATAAATAAAATTGATCTATACATAATATACACATTTAAAGGGTGCCATTCTACTTGATGAGATAGTACAAAATTGTCCCATTTCTTTGGATCCCCTTCCTCCTTGAGGTTGGTGCCTTCCTGAAGGGCCCTTTTGCTTTTGCATCCCCAGCCCCCAGCACAGTGTGGGGCCATTGCAGACACTTATTAAGGGATTACTAATTAAATTAATGTTCCTCTTTTCTTTCTTTCTTTTTGCATCTCTATTATTATTCGCTAATAAACAACCTCCTCCTTGCATAGGAGTGGACCCCCCCCACCCCCATTAAAATAACTATATGGCACAATGGATATTTTGGGTGTGAATTAAAATCCAACCTGACACTTACTAGCTGTATGACCTGGGCAAGTCACTTAACCTCTTTCTGCCTCAGTTTCCTTGTCTATAAAGTAGGGATCCCAATAGCACCTATCTCCCAGGGTTGTAAGGATCAAATGAGGTAACATTTGTAAAGAGCTGGCTTAATAAATAGATGCTTAATAAATATTTGTTCTGGGGGGCAGAGTGGAAAAAAGGCAGTAACTTGCCTGAGCTCTCCCCCAAACCCCTCCAAATACCTTTAAATAATGCTATAAACAGGGCAGTTAGGTGGCGTTGCAGTGGATAGAGCACCCGACCTGAAGTCAGGAGGACCTGAGTTCAAATCTGGCCTCAGACACTAATACATACTAGCCATGTGACCTTGGGCAAGTCAATTAACCCCAATTACCCTGCCTTCCCCCTTCCAAAAAGCAAAACAAAAAACAAAAACAAAACCCCAATAATGCTATAAAACAACTCTTGTAGCAGCAGAACCCACAAAAGAATGGGCTAAAATAATTATCCAGCCAAAGACAACTTGGAAGGTTGGAAAGAAAGGTCTGTTGCACCTAGGTGAGGGTAGAGGACAGATCAGTGCAAGTTCAGCCAGTGCAGATCCAACCCTAACAAACCAGGAGCAGCACTGGGGAGCTACTGAATCAGCAGCAACAGCAGCAGTGGCTGCTTCTGGAGCTCTCAGCCCACAAACGGTAAGGGAGTCAAACAGCTGGTCAGAAGGAGACTACAGGGGCTCTTTTCTAGCACTGAGGTAGGACCCTGTTGCTTTACCCATACTAGGATCTGGGTCACAGGCCTGGGTAGCAGTCCCAGGGTAAGGAGGAACACTAGCATACCAGAGCTTGTGGCCACAGTGAAGCAGAACCATCTTCCGTAGTTCCATGGCAGAAAAGAGCTCTTGTCTCTTGTCTCTTCTCACAGACCAGAGCACAGGCCAGGAGAGGAGTAAACCCCTCTCCTTAGATCATACCACCTCGGAAGAACTGAAAACTTACAGGAACTTACAAGTATTTCTGAAAACAGCTACAACAAAACCCCTGAAGTTTGGGACAGTGTGCCCTCCACCCTGGAAGCAGAGTGCCACTTTAACAAAGAGTCAAGAAATAGTCTGGGAAAATAAGCAAACAACAGAAAAAAATTTTCACCATGGAAAGTTATAATGGTGACAAGGAAGATCAAAACATGCACTTAGAAGAAGATAAGTCAAAGCTCCTATACACAAAGCCTCCAAAAATATGAATTGGTCTCAGGCCATAGAATAGCTCAAAAAGGATTCTGATAATCAAATAAGAGAGGTAGAAGAAAAATTGGGAAGAGAAATGAGAGTGATACAAGAAAAGCATGAGAAACAAGTTAACAACTTGGTAAGGGAGGAACAAAAAATATTGAAGAAAATAAGACCTTATACAGTTTTCAGATGAAGTAAGCAAAGATATCTATAGTCATATGAAAAATGTTGTAGCTCACTATTGCTTGGAGAAATGCACATTAAAACAGTTCTGAAGTACTACCTCATACCTATTAGATTGGCTAATAGGACAGAAAAGGAACATGACAAATGTTGGAGGGGATGTGGGGAAAAATGAGACATTAATACACTGTTGGTGGAGTTGTGAACTGAATTAACCATTCTATAGAGCAATTTATAGCCCAAAGATCTATAAAACCATGCATACCCTTTGACCCAGCAATACCACTACCAGGTCTGTATCCCAAAATATAAAAAAGGAAAATGACATATAAGTACATATATGTACAAAAATATTTATAGAAGTTTTTTGGGGGGGGGCAAAAGAATTGGAAATTGATGGGATGCTCATCAACTGGGGGATGGCTGAACAAATTGTGATATGTGATTACAATGAAATATTATTGTGCTATAAGAAATGCTTCAAAGGATGCTCTCAGAAAATCCTGGAAAGATTTATATGAGCTGATACAAAGTGAAATGTACTGTACACAAAGTGACAGCAATATTGTAAGATGATTAGTTGTGAATGACTTGGTTATTCTCAGGAATACAATGATCCAAGACAACTCTGAAGGACTTATGATGAAAAATGCTATTCATCTCCAGAGAAAGAACAGTTGGTGTCTGAATGCAGATTGAAGCATACTTTTTAAAAAAACTTTATTTTTCTTGAAGTTTTTTTTGGTCTATGTTTTCTTTCACAACATGACTAATATGGAAATGTTTTTCATGACTTACACATGTATAACCTATATCAAATTGCTTGCCTTCTCAATGGGGGATGGGGAGGGGAGGGAAGAGGGGAGAGAATTTGGAACTCAAAGTTTTAAAAATGAATGTTAAAAAATTGGTTTTATATGTAAATGGGGAATAATAAAATACTGAATTTTTTTTTAAAATAAAGGCATTGGAAGGCAAATAATAACAATAACAACAACAACAATAATAAAAGCTTGTTCCTATGCCCAAAAGGCAATCAAACTGTGCATTTCCTTTGATACAGCAATACCACTACTAGGTCTGTATCCCAAAGAAATTTTTAAAAAAAGGGAAAAGGACACACATGTACAGAAATACTGATAGCAGCTCTTTTTGTGGTGGCAAAGAATTGGAAATTGAGGGAATACTCATCAGTTGAGGAATGACTGAACAAGCTGTGGTATATGAATGTAATAAAATGCTATTTGTTCTGTAAGAAATGATGAGGAGGCAGATTTCAAAAAAACCTGGAAAGACTTGCATGAACTGATGCTGAGTGAAGTGAACAGAATCAGGAGATCATTGTACACAGTAACCATCTCATTGTACAATGACTAACTATGACTGACTTAGCTCTTCGCAGCAATACAATGATCGAAGACAATTCCAAAAGACTCGTGATTGGAAAATGCTATCCATATCCAGAGAAAGAACTATGGAGTCTGAATGCAGATCAAAGCATATTTTTTCACTTTATTTTTTTCATGTTTTTTTTTTCTTTTGGTCTGTTTCTTCTTTCACAACATGACTAATATGGAAATATGTTTTACATGATTGCACATATATAATTTATATCAAATTGCTTACTGTCTTAGGGAGGAGGAAAGGGGAGGAGAGAGAAAAAATTGGGAAATCAAAATTTTATTGAAAAAATGAAAGTTAAAAATTGTCTTTACGTGTAATTGGAAAAAATAAAATACCATTTATAAATCAATCAATCCTTGTTCCCTTCCTTTCCTCCTCCCCTCCTTCCCCTACCCCTTATGTCAAATAAACCAAGTTCAGCAAAAGAGATCAACACTTCAACTTGATCTGAAAATGTCTGCCACTTCCTGCACCTTGACTTACTGGCGATATTTGAAAGTGTAAGATCAGGATTAAAAAGGTGCATAGAGAGGACTGAGAATGGGCCACAGATTAAAGGGATCCAGGAAGGAAGGGGTGGCTCCTTCCTTGCCCCTTCCTGTCCCTGGATCATGACTTTACCCTCAGAACTTCCACACATACATACTCAGGGACACTGGCTTGTCAAGGCCAGTTTCACATCCTGTAGCATATGGTATACTTCTCCCTCCAAGGACTTAGACAAATTAAATGAAACATTTTCTTTTTTTTTTTTTAAATTTTTTTTAAAGCAATTGAGGTTAAGTAACTTGCTCAAGGTTACACGGCTAGTCATTATTTATGCGTGGGTGCTCATTTTCTGAGGCCGGATCTGATCTCGGGTCATCCCAACTCTGAGGCCGGTGCTCTTACTCACTGCGCCACCTAGCCGCCCCTTTAAATGAAACAATTTCAAAAAAATAGGGGAAAAAAATTACAAAACAGTTCAGCATTAGATTGAGGGAGATGGAGAGGGAGGCTACCCAAAGGTTTGTTTTTGTTTTTGTTTTTGTTTTGTTTTGGGCCTGGCACAGAGCTTCTTGGGACAGCTGGATAGAGCACCAGGCCAGAAGTTCAAAGATTTATCTTCATGAATTCAAATGCAGCCTCAGACATTTACTAGCTGTGTGACCCTGGACAAGTCACTTCACCCTGTTGGCCTCCATTTCTTCAAAAGTAAAATGGTCTGGGGCAGCTAAATGGTGCGGTGAATAAAGCACTGGCCCTGAAGTCAGGAGGAAAGAAAGAAGTGAAATATAGCATGCTTCAATCTGTATTCAGACAGTCTCAGTTCTTTCTCTGGAGACAATAGCATGCTTCATCATGGATTCTTTGGTATTGTCTTGGATCACTGTATTGTTAGGAATAGCTAAGTTCTTCATTGTAAAATATTACTGTTATGGTGTATAATGTTCTCCTGGTTCTGCTCACTTCGCTTTGCATCAGTTCATGTAAGTCTTCCAAGGTTTTTCTAAGAGCATTCTGCTTGCCATTTCTTATAACACAACAATATTCGATCACAATCATATCCCACAGCTTATTCAGTCATTCCCCAACTGATGGGCATCCTCTTGATTTCCAGTTTTTCATCTAATATATTTTTAATAATTTTAAGGACTTCCAGAGTTCTTAAAAATATCCAGATTCCAAGCCCCCAACCCCCTCCTTTTTTCTTTTTGAAAAATCTATTTAGTATTTTATTTTTCTCCAGTTACATGTAAAAACAATTTTTAACATTCATTTTTTTTGAGGGGGGAAGGCAAGGCAATTGGGGTTAAGTGACTTGCCCAAGGTCACATGGCTAGCACATGTTAAGTGTCTGAGGCCAGATTTGAACTCAGGTCCTCCTGACTCCAAGGCTGGTGCTCTATTCACTGCCCCACCTAGCTGCCCTAACATTCATTTTTAGAACTTTGAGCTCCAAATTCTCTCCCTTTCTCTCTCCCCACCCCCATCCCCATTGAGAAGTCATGCAAAACAAATACATAATAGTCATCTAACCCCCTCCTTTTACAGAAGTGGAAATTGAGACCCACAGAAGTTAGACGACTTGCCAGGGATCTCACAAGTTGCAGAGGCAGTATTTGGACCTAGGTCCCCAGATTCCAGAACCTATGTTCTTTCCACTGTGTCCTGCTAACTCCCATCTAGGCCAACTCATACCTGAGGTGGGGTTCAGTAAGTCGGTCAGCAGGAATTTATTAAGTGGCCACAATATACCAGGCCCCATGCTATGTGCCAGGGATGCAAAGAAAGGTAAATGACAGTCCCTGCCTTCCAAGAGTGCCCTAGGATCCCTGGAAGTCTCCAAAAAGGGCTCATTTGAGAATGGGACATTTTCTTCTTTGGGTATAGGGTATATACATATAAGGTAGCCCTGGTCTGCTTGGGTCAGATCTGCCTCCTTATTTCTCAGGCATAAGTTCCTACCTAGCAAGGGACCATCTGGGGGTTTTCTCTCCCTGAGAGTCCTTGATTCCTCACACACCCCAGAGCACAAATCTCTGTGCTGGCACAGGGCAGGCCCCAGATGGCAGGATGGCCAGGGAACCAGTGACGATCTTGTGCCAACAGATTCCACAGAAAATGACACAATCCTTGTTCTTTCTTTAATGTAATCAGCCTGGCAGGAGCCACAACCAGCAAGGCAATTGTATTCTTTATCTGGATTTAAGTTTTGTTGATAACTTTGTTTTTATGTCAGCTTTACTTCAAAATACAATTATCCCTTTCATATCACTGGGGTTGGGGGTGTGGCACCCCAGCCATCTGGAAAATCCATGTAAAATGTCTTGGCCCTCCCTTCCTACCAAAGGAGAATTCTGAATTATTATGATATTAAAAGATAAAATATGGGGTGGCTAGGTGGCACAGTAAATAGAGCACCGGCCCTGGAGGCAGGAGGACCTGAGTTCAAATATGGGCTCAGACACTTAACACTTACTAGTCAGTGTGACCTTGGCTAAATCACTTAACCCCAATTCCCCTGCCCTGCCCCCTCCAAAAAAAGGACAAAATATGTTGATATTATATATCTATTTTATGCATGTCTGAATCTCTAAACTTTTTTTTTTGCTTTTTGGGGGACAGTTGGGGTTAAGTGACTTGCCCAAGGTCACACAGCTAGTTTTTGTGTTAAGTGTCTGAGGCCGGATTTGAACTTAGGTACTCCTGACTCCAGGGCCGGTGCTCTATTCACTGTGCCACCTAGCTGCCCCAATCTCTAAACTTTTTCTGTGTCATCTGCTGACATTCACACATCTCCCCCCAAATTCCCATTTAACTTCCCATGCCAACCCAAGATATATCAAAACTGCCACGGGCAAAGTCACGATGTGGAAGGGATTGCCGTCTATCTGTCCCCCACGCATAATGGGTGTCCCCCACCCATAATCAAACCACCTCCACAAAGAAGGCAGGGAAGTGGGTTTTCTTTACTTTAACTCTTCTCTCTCTCTCTCTCTCTCTCTCTCTCTGTTTTTTGTTTTTGTTTTTGTTTTCTTTTTGGAGGGGGGAAGGGAGGGTGATTGGGGTTAAGTGACTGGCCCAAGGTCACACAGCTAGTTTTTGTGTTAAGTGTCTGAGGCTAAATTTGAACTCAGGTCCTCCTTGACTCCAGGGCTAGTGCTCTATTCACTGCAGCAGCACCTAGCAGCCCCTACTTTAACTCTTCTCTGGGACTTTGTGAGGCCATAAGCATTGGCTAATTGTTTTATAATACAACTAAAATTACTCATGGTTCATAATGTCATCAGAATGAGAGCTGAACCAGATGGTGTGGTCCATTGGACCACAGGACTCCAAGTTTGATGAGACCAAAGACATGATTGTGCTCGGTTCCCTCATTTTACATTTGAGGAAACTGAGACCCAGAGAGGGGCAGGGACTTGCCCCCAAAGCCCCACAGGCAGTAGAGCTAGGATTCAGGCTCAGCTTTCCTGTCTCCAGAGGAAGTACTTTTTCTGCTATGAACTGTTTGTTTTGATTGTTTTGTATTTCACAAATCGAGGCTAGCCCAAGGTATTCTCCTTGTTTCTAATGGCAGTGCTTGGGTTGACATTCAAGGACTATAACTGCTTAAATCAATAGTACGCGTCATGTAGCCAGGTGGCTACAAGACCTGGAGTCAAGAAGTCCTGAGTCGAAATCCAGCCACAGATACTTATTAGCTGCATGACCTTGAGCAAGTCATTTTACCACCTCTCTGCCTCATTTTCCTCACCTGTAAAATGGAGATAATAGCAACATCTACCTCCTGCTCCCAGGGCTGTTGTGAGAACCAAATGAGATAATACTTATAAAAAACATTTAGCACAGTGCTCAGTGTATAGTAGGTGCTATATGAAACCTAGCTAATAGAATTATGTAGCAGATGGCTATTCAATGTTCATTGAATTTAATTGGACTTATAGTATCATGAGTTTAGAGCTAAAAGGAGTCTGAGACAATTTAATCCAGGTGTGAGAAACCTGTTGCCTCAAGGCCACATGTGGCCCTCTAGGTCCTCAAGGGCAGCCCTTTGACTGAGTCCACACTTCACAGAATAGTTCCTCTTAATAAAAGGATTTGGTCTGTAAAACTTGGACTCAGTCAAAATGCCAAACCCAAGGACCTAGAAGGCCACATGTGGCCTCAAGGCCACAGCTTCCCCACCCCTGGATCTAATCTCCTTGTTTAGTGGAAGAGAAACCCTAAGACTGAAGTTAAGTGATTGATCCAAGGTCACTCATATAATAAGTGACAAAAGAACCCTTTCTCACTCCAGGGCCAGAATATTACAATACTGTGAGACCTCTCCCTATTTCTTCCCCTGTCTTTGACCACTCAGATGTTAGAGGAGTTTCCTCTCCTAAGTCCTTACTTCTTGGCTTGGCTCCCATTGCTATCTACCGTGCCTTCCATGGTCTTCCTCCACAGCCTGCTCTTGCAGGTTTACAGGTAGGCCAAGGGAGTATGAAGGACCCCTTAACTAACTAGGGAGATCGGGCTTTACCTCCTCTACACTAGTTGTTTTGGGTGGTTTGTCAGCCTGGGAAGGGCAGCAGAGTATGGCTCTGCTGTGCACTGGGCTGGGCCCAGTTGAGAGATGATTGAGTTTGAGGTCAAACATCTGTCTTTGTTCACTCAGAGCAAGCCATGGGGATTGGCACAGCCAGAGCTAACTCTACCCAGAATGAATAGTCTCAAAAAAGGGCCAGGGTACCTGGGAAAGGCCAATGGATTTGGTGTCTGAAAACCTGGGTTCAGATACTACCCCTACCAGTTAAAGTAGAAAAGGGGTCAGTCAATTAACTAGCCAGCTTCTGTTTTCCTATTGTAGAATGCAGGAGTGTGGGCAAGGTTGTAATACCTCAATCTGTATGGTTACTTATCAGGTCTAAATCAACAGTTCTATGATAGTATGTATGGCCTTAGAAAAGTCACTTTCTTTATCCTGGTCTTCAGCTTTCACCTCAGTAACATGAAAGGGATGGATTGAATGGCCTCTAAGGTATGAATCTAGGACCCTGTTTGTGGTCTCACAGCAGTCTCTTCAGCTCTCTAGGCCTCAGTTTCCCCTAAAGTCCAGGGAGGGAGTTGGCCTCTTAAGAGCCTGAAGGCATTGTCAGCTTTACGCCAAGGAGCCTGTGGGTGACCTCATAAAGGTCCCTGAAGCAACCTTGTCCTCAATTTCCATTACAGTTACAGGAGGAGCTTGTACTCTAAAGAGTCAGAAGTCCTTGTCAGGTCTAGGCCTAGAAGCCTGTGGGTGATCTTACAAGGGCCCTTTCAATTCCTGAAGCTTCAGTTTAGTCTACAGTCATAGGAAGGGGTTAGAGGGCACAGTCTCTGAGACCCTGCCAACTCTAGGTCTAGGGGCTTATGGGAGATCTCACACAGGTCACTAAAGCTCTCTCAGCCTTGGTTTCCCCTACAGTAAAATGAGAGTAATAGGGGTGCCTAGGTGGCGCAGTGAGTAAGAGCGCCGGCCCCGGCGTCAGGATGACCCGAGATCAGATCTGGCCTCAGAAAATAAGCACCCACGCATAAATAATGACTGGCCGTGTAACCTTGAGCGAGTTACTTAACCCCAATTGCTTTAAAAAAATGAGAGTAATAACCACTTTTCCTATCTCAGGTTTTTTGTGAGGATAGGTATAGAGTGCTTGGTGAGCTCCAAAGCATTTTAGAAATGCCTCTCCAACCAAAGGAAAGCTTCTTCGCCTGCTTTCAGGCTCCTCTTCCTTGGTTTGTTTTTTGTTTTTGTCTTTTCTCTTAAATAGTTGTAGCTTCCTACATTGGGTCACTTGCTGGAGTTGGAGCTAGGAGAGCCAGGTGATAATGCCTGGATGTCACATATAGATACAGATACGGATATGGATATAGATATAGATATATAGATATAGCTGTTAGAGCGCCCCCTGGTGAGCCTGAACACTAAACACTGTACCCAGAACTAGTGGAGTGTTTAGGGGTCCTCAGCCTGTGGATACTAAGTACTGTTGAGGGATTGGAGCCAATGGCACCGTGGTTTTTATTCCCAGAGCCTCCATCTTGGAAATGCCACTTGGGCCAATGGTTATCATTCAAAAGCCCTGAGCTGTGCAAGGGCCTGTATTATGGGTATTTAGGGTATCTCAGTGCATAGTGTGCTAAGTCTGGAATCAAAAATATCTGAGATCAAATCCATCCTAAGACTCCTTGGGCAGGTCATTTCACCTGAAACTGAGGCACAGTGGCACACAGCAGGGGCAGCTATGTGGCACAGTGAATACAGCACCAGCCCTGGAGTCAGGAGGACCTGAGTTCAAATCTGGCCTCAGACACTTAACACAAAAACTAGCTGTGTGACCTTGGGCAAGTCACTTAAACCCAATTGACCTCCAAAAAAAAGCAGAATAACAGCATATACCCCTTGGAGTTTGTTGCAAGGATCAAAAAATCACTTAGTACAGTACCTGCCACATAGTAGGTGCTTAATAAATGTTTGCTCTTTCCCTCATTGTCCCAGGAAAGGTTAGGGAAAGAAGACAACAACAGGTATTGGAGTACAATGGGAAGAGCACTGGAACTTGGGGTACAAAGATCCCTACTACATCCTCTGTGAAGACAGGTCAATAGCTTCCCCTCTTTGACCCTCAGTTTTTCCCTCTGCAAAATAAGTCATTAGATTAGGGCATCTCCCAACTATTGATCCTATGAGTCTGAGCCTCATGCCTTAAATTTCTTCAGGAGCCCCAAAGTTCTAAGGAAAGTTTATACCTGAGCAGTGAGTTAGCAGTCAACAAGCATCATTAAGTTCCTACTATGTGCCAGACATTGGGCATCCAGATAAGGACTGGTAGTAGATAGAAAGAACTCTCCTGTGAGGGAACTCCCCTCCCAGTGCATTTTGGTCCCTTCTCTAAAGCTTATATTCTTAGAAAGTTGCCCAGAGCACTGAAGGCTAAATTATTTGTCTGAGGTCACACAGCCTAGACAAAAAACAAACTGTCACTGCCCTTGAGGAGCATAGGTTCTAGGGAAGGGAAGGGAATTACCATGTACACATTTAATTACATACAAAATATGGTCAAATACTCCAAGGGATCCATGATCTCATGGATTTGGGAACTCCTTCTAACATGCAGATGAAAATCCAGTGATTTTGTGCCTTTGCTTTTGGACTCTTGTCCATGTCCTCTCATAAATTCCCCACAAAGGAACCACTCCATGTGTTGGAGATCAAAGTTTCCTGTTGTTGTTGTTGTTTAGTCATTTTCAGTTGCATCCAACTCTTCATGACTCCATTTGGGGTCTTCTTGGCAAAGATACTGGAATGCTTTGCCATTTTCTTCTCCAGCTAATTTTACAGATCAGAAGACTGAGGCAAACAGGGTGAAGTGACTTGCCCAGGGTCATCCAGCTAGGAAATGTCTGAGGCCAGGTTTGAACCTGGTCTTCCTGAGTCCAGGCCTGGGGCTCTATCCATTGCGGCGCCACCTACCTGTCCAACCTTTTGAACTTCCTAATCTTTCAAAATCACAAGAGCTGAGGCTACAGTCTTATTCACCCCAAAAAGCAAAAGAAGGGCAGAGGCCAAGGACTGAGGTTCTTTCACAGGGCCATATGGCAATCAGAGGGGAGAGGGGCCCATGGCTTCTTCCCTTATAGCATTGCCTCCTACTGATCGCCATGAGTGAAGGAGTCTTGGAATGAGGCAAAGAGCTATCCCTGACTCTTCACTTTCTCTCTCCCTCTTCCTCCTTCCCCCACCATATCATCTTAGCCCCATTACAAAAGTCTCCTAACTGGTTTCCCTGTAAATTCCCCTCTTCTATCCCTCTTTCAGCCACCAAATTTATATTCCTAAAAACACACATCTGATCACCATATTCCAAAGCCTTCACTAGCTCCCTATTGCCTTTGGGATAAAACACAGAATGTCTAGTATTGAAAACTCCCCCCAACTCTACTCTGCTTCCCTTTTCAGGCATATTTCATCCAATTCCCTTCATGTACTCTCCATCCTAGTCTAACTGATCTACTGACTGCTCCCTTTTGTAAATGACACTCTTTTTCACATACTGATGTCTTCTGTTTTCACATCACATTCATTTCTGAACATCCTTGTGTCTCTCCAAACAACATACCAATGGAGATTTTTTTTTTGTGGGGGGGATGGAATTTTTTTTGTCTTTTTGGAGGGGGAAGGCAGGGTAATTGTGGTTAAGTGACTTGCCCAAGGTCACACAGCTAGTAAATGTGTCAAGTGTCCAAGGTCAAATTTGAACTCAGGTCCTCCTGACTCCAGAAACTGGGCTCTATCCACTGTAGTGCCACCTAGCTGCCCCTACCAATGGAATATGACAGTATAGGCACTATCCCCCACCTCAGCAAAGAAGAGAGGGAGGCAGTTTTTTCATCTCTCCATCAGGGTCAAACTTGGTCATCGGAATTACTCAGAGTTCAGCTTCATTTTGTCATATGTGACAACCTATCTCCTGCCTCCATACCTTTGTCTACATGGTCCCCCGTGTTTTACTCACCTCAACCCTGTAAAATCTTGAGCTTTCTTCTCAGGTGCCACCTCCTACACAAGACCTTTACATAAATCCCCACTTAATAGAACTCTCACCTTCTTGAAGTTACTTTGGATTTACTTACTTGACAAGAGGCTGTGTAGTATAGTAGTTACAGATCTGGGTTTAGATTCAGGAAGAACTGAATTCAGGTCTAGCCTCTAAGATCTATGACCATATGACCCTATTCAAGCCAATCACCCTCTCATTGCCCCAGGCAACTCTTAGAGACTCTTAGTCACAAAGGAG